>JANKYF010000006.1:33371569-33392586 GCA_029829435.1 Erythroxylum hondense
TAATCACAATCATCAAAGCCCAATTATTCTTTTCTCATAAATTTCCTTAAAGCATACATACTTCTATTTCACAATACTTACATAAAACCACTCATTTAATTTCACTGAATATTTCTAAATTTTACTCAAAAATCGAGGTCCAACATAAATTGTGTCGGATAAAACTGTTTTAAAAAACTCTTTTAACTGAATCTTTAACTCTTTTAACTCTTTAGGAGCCATTTTGTAAGATGCCCTTGAAATAGGAGCAGTACTAGATACAATCTCAGTAGATATGTCTGTCTCCCTCTTGGGTGGCAAACCCAGTAACTCTTTTGTGAACATATTAAGAAACTTATTTACTACTAGTATGTCTTGTAAGTTCGCCTTCTCCCTTTTTGAATCAAGTTCTAAAGCCAAATACGTCTCACAACATTTTCTAAGAAGCTGTCTTGCTTCCATGGTTGACATTACATTAGTCAAAATACTAAACCGAATACCATGCACCACTGTTTCTGAACCATCATAATCTTTTAGCATAACTATTTTTAACTCACAATCAACTATAGTTTGGGGTTTGGACAACCAATCCAGGCCCAAGATCAAGTCAACTTCATAGAAGGGTAGTTCTATCAGATCATAAAATGTTTCCCATAGATCATAATAGGGCAATCTCTATACACTCTATTCACATATACGCTATGGCTCAATAGACCAGTCACATGCATATCATAGGCTAGTCGATCTACTAATAAAATTTTATCATACACTATCAGCTAACTCGTCATCAGCATCACGAGGTTTTTCTATCTCTACTATTTATAAGAAAATAGGGACATCTGCATTAGGCCAACAGAAAAACCAAACCATATAACACATCAATAGACTTTTGTTAACCAAAACTACCTAAATCGGGCTCTAATACCACAAAATGTAACACCACCTATACAGAACCTTCAACCTCCCATATACATGGCAACTAAATTCTTGTACAAACAGTCATGACATACATTTCTATTCATTTATAGAGACTATCATCACATATTTTTCTCTTCAACGCTACACATATACATATTACAAAATTTCATATTATTTAACATTATCATTGAAAAGTAGTATTACATGTTTATATCTATATGTTAATCCAAAAAGAAAACATACAATTCCCTTTATTACATATACAACCATTCTTTACTCAAAAAGACATATCAAAAGGTACTTTTACTCCTAGCTGTTGGCCTTGGTCCTTGTACCTCAGTCCTAGACCTACACGGATTAACACTCGTGCTAAGCTTGAAAGCTTAGTGGAAAAAACACTTAGTTTGGGTGACCACTCACAGTAGTCATTTGCCAAGCACACACATTTATAAACATTACAACTCATATAAATGGTGATGGCATACTTAATCAAAGTATATAATGCAAACATGCTTCAATATGTTATCTATATACTGAAAATGCATATTGACAAGCAAAATATTGGCATTCAACGCTGATTGATACAAGTTATCAATTAAAATGCAAATGCTCATCAATATCGATTATTTATACTGTCAAGTTGTATTTTTTGTTTATAACCATTTGCTTTACTTTCTGTGTTAGGGTTACACATTCCCATGCATGTGGATAATGGGAGTTGTGGATATCCGAAGATATCAAACTGTGGATACCTGAAGGCATCGAATTGTGGATACCTAAAGGCATCAAACTATGGTTACCCGAAGGCATCGAACTATGGAGACATAATAATATCAAAATGAAGACACCATTGGTGTCAAATTGTAGAATCTATGATGTATGCCTATAGGCATGCCTATCTATCCACCACCAAGACAATATAATAGGCACTGTAATATTTCCTTTAACCATTTGTCAATTTCACAATTCATATATTGACAAGTTGTATGATATACATTCATGTCATAAAATCTATATATATGTGCATACTTGCAAGTCATAACTTGCCACCATTAGAAGGGAGTCAAAATCACACTTGTATAATCATACCATACACATATGAACGATAAATATGCATACAAATCATTTATGTACTTATAGATTTTCTTTGTATGCATTATGCTTACTCTTAAATTCCAATGTTCAATTACCCAATTCACATAAGGTAACTCCTATTTTATTTATTTCTAGGTTTTTGTAGAATTACATAGACATTCAAAAAGTTTAAGATAAGATTAGGTAAAAATTGGAAGTGAGAAAAATTCAAAATAATGCAATTTCCTTCCTGTCATATCCCCTGCCTAGAATTCATACCCCCAGTTGTTTTGCAATTTTCATATAGAAAAAGTTCAAATTATGTGTTAAGGTATTCTGTACATTTGTTTTCCTATGTCTTTTTTATTTTCTAAAAAACTAAAAAGAAAGCAAGTTAGATGTCTAAAACATGAGATATAGATAAAACATTACAAGCTATTATAAGGCCAAAATTAAGTCAGAGTCTCTTCTATAGATCTCTAGTTATAATTTTAATAGGAAACTAAAATAAACTTAATTTATATGTCTATAAGCTGAGTTATTACCCAAACAATGTAACTGGTTCAGCAAACCCCATAAAGAATTTCACTACATGATATTCTCTTGTCAAATTCAACCAATTCTATATAAGATAACACTAAAGCATCATCCCATCAACTACTACACATCCACATATTCCTTTGTATTCATTTAATCATATATAGAGAGAGAAATTAAACTAAGTGTAGTCCCAAACCTTAAAATTGGCAAAGTAATTCTTCTAATGCTTTTCCTTCCCTTCCTCTTTGGCTTTGCTTGAATCACTAAATGAAAAATGATGGAATGAAGAAGTTGAAATGGTGAGGAGAACAATCTAAAGTTAAGCCATCAAAGTATCATCCATCTCCCCTCTCTATATGCCTTTTGATGATATTTCTAGTCTTAGACACATCTTTCAATCTCATTGGACCATATGTTACAATCCTATTGGACCATGTGTTACAATCCCATTGGACCACGTGTTACAATTCTATTGGACCAAATGTTACAATTCTATTGGGCCATGTGTTACAATTCTATTCAAACATTTGTTACAATTCTATGGGACGTGCACAAGCTCTAATCATATTGGTCACACAAGCTTTACTCCAATTGGTCCATATGTTAACTCTAGAAAAATTGCATATTGGCCCTTCTTCTTTTAATTCCCATATTGGCCTATAATATTATCAATTAATTTCATTCCTTTATGTCTTAATTTTCTAATGGCATAAATTTCATGCAATTTGGTTAATTATATCGAGAGTTATACCCCAAAAACTACAGGCTGTTTGAAAATATAGGCAACAGCCAAAACTCAACTTCAAACCAGAATTGAAACTCTTAAAGACAGAATCAGATTCTGGTTCCTTCGTCAAAATTTTATACCTATTCTCTAGTTTAATCTCCAATTATAGTTATCTAATTTGGAGGTCTGTAAACCAAGATATGGCCAAATTATAGAGGTCTATTTAGTGGAACCTATCCATTCAGTGAGGTACACATTTCCAAGCACTAACTTTAGTCTTATCATGCAAGAGCAACACAAAAATACATCTAATTTAACCAAAAACATCCCATTTGCTTATGAAATACTTCTTTAATCAATTCTCCTCACATCAAGCTCATAAGTCCAAGCAAACATATCAAAAACTCCTATCCATATTTCACATCTAAGTATGTATGTCCAAGTTGAAACGAATAAATTACCCATTTACCCATTTCTTTTACATTAAGTACCTTTAGGTCTCTTACTATACTTAGATAAACTTAATTCATTCATTATTTTCACTTCTTAATACACCATAGACATGGTAAAATGCTTCTAGAGTATATGTTGGGGCCTTACACTATACATAACCACATTCAGACTTATACCTTGTATGTTAGATATCTGCCATCCCATGGTCTTCATCCTCTTTCTAATGATCTTCACCACCTTACTCTTTTGATCCCCATCTAGCTAGTTGGAAAAAATGATGGGTAAAGTTTGGCCCCCACTTTGAAAGGTACACCTTAGGTGTGTGGGTAAAGACTTTAACTCTAAAGTTGGTGGCTGTTTAATGGAGGATGGTATGGGTGCTTCGGTTCTCACTAGTATGTCTTGATATGTTAGAGCACCCGACTCCTCTGTCTCTTCTTCTGCATTCTTCTTAGCTTCCTCCAAATTCTCTTCCTCATATCTTACTTCATTTTTGCAACTCTCCTCTTGCTCTTTAATATATTCATTCATGAAATCGATCTTCAAGCAAGAGCTTTTTTGTCTTTTGAATTTTTCAAGACTTTGTTCATATTGAACTCTACATGATCGTCACTAATATAAAGAATTAGTTTTCCTTCATTACCATCTACCAGTGCTTTCCCGGTGTTCGTGAATGATAATCTAATAATTAATAGATAATTACTATCCTCTTCGAAATCTAATACCACAAAGTCAACAAGAATAATGAATTTATCTACTTTTAAGATGATGTCTTCCACGACACAAAACAGTCTCTTTATTGATTGATGTACCAATAAATTAAGCATTGAAGTTATCTTCACATTGCCTAGCCCTAATTTCCTAAAGATTAATACAAGCATAAGTTTAATTTTTACACTTAAATCATATAGACATTGCACAAATTCCAAGTCACCAACTACACAGGGTATCATAAAGCTCCTTGGATCCTTTAATTTGAAAGGCATGTGATATGTCTTTTAGGAACTTTGCATACTTAGGCATGTGTTCCAATGCCTTGATAAAAGATAAATTAATATGTTAAATCTTTAGCTATATAGAAACTTTGCAAATTATGCATCCAATTTATTGTTTTGCAATCTTTGTGGGAATGAGATTTTAGGGAGGTATAGTAGAGGAGCAATATAAGAAGGATCCTCATTCTTTTCTTCATCATTCTTTTGCTTTTCTTGGTCCCTTTTAGTTAGGTTTCAACCTATTTTTCTACCAGTTCTTCTAAGTCTTTCCCACTCCTAAGTGTGATCACTTTTAATTACTCCCTTGAATTTGTTTCAGTATTACTTGGGAGACTCCCCACACTTCTTGTAAACAGCGCATTTGATATCTATTTAATTATTAATACATTTATTCCATAACACTTGGTGATTAATGATATGAAATGCTTAAGACATTCACTTTAGTTCATATTTGGGTCTAGGTATAATTAAAAAATTAAAGAGCTAAAGTGAGTCGAAAGCATAATATTTGAGTCACTTTTCAGAGATTCACAATCATTTGTCTTTGTGGAGCAAGAATGAGAAGGATTAGAGCAAGAGGAGATAAGAAAATGCATGAAGATGATGAGTATATGTTGAAAACATCAAGATAAGGAGTGTAGGAAGTGACTCATGGCCAACATCAAGTTTTCCTGGTCATGAGACATCTCTCCCGGCCATGACAAATTTTTCATGGGTGTGAGACATCTCTCACGCCCATGACACATGTTGCATGGGTGTGGCACTCCTTTCCACGCCTATGCAAGGTGGCTTACGTTCATAAGCCCTATGACTCATACTCACGACTGTGAACAACATATGCATGCCCATGACATATTGCCAGCTCACTCAAAAACCATAATTTTTAGTATAAAAACATTGTTTTGATGGCAGAAACATCAAAAAAGTTTGGAGGAAATGATTTAGGGGTTTCAGGAGAATGAAGAGATGAAGAACTTGCATACCTTGGAGACCCATGGGGGGATAAGCTTCCTGACACTGGTTCAAAGGTGATATTGATGCTGAAGAACTGGGTTAAGCATTGCTTTCATTGCTTTTGTTGTTCTTTCTCTCTTAGGAATTGATTATGTTATCTTTTGTTTATTCAATTGGTTATTGTGTAAGAATGACTAAATGCTCTATTTGATTGTATTTTATGTATGAACCCATTGCTAGAATCAAATACAATATATAATCGTCCTGTCTCTGATTTATTTGTGGCAAGAGATGGTTTTTAATCTTTAGGGATAACTTAGCTTAGGTTAAATGACCCAAGCTTGTGTAGTTTTTTCCTTGATTAATCTATTTTCATAATTTATACTGCAACTGTCCAATTAAATCTAGAGAGCTTGTTCTAGGTAGTTCGATAGTTAGGTTTAATTAACAAGCTCTTTTTAATTAAAAATGACCTAAGGAAAAACTATGGTTAATAGAACTTATTGTTAGCATACGATTAATAATTGCTAGGATAGGTACGAGAAGAACAATTCAATGAAATATGGTCAATTGTGCATAGGTCGAGATTGAACCAATGATTGAGTCCTTAGTATATTCATCACTTTTATCATTTTTGAATATTTTATTTAATTTTTTGTTAGCTTAGTTTCATTTTGTTTCCTTATTTGAAAATCAAACCAAACCTCCCAATAACCTAAACACCAATTATTGTCATAACAAAAGATAATCAAACACTCCTTGTGGAATCAACCTAGACTCACCACTGCTATAGTTGTAAGTATAGTTAGTTTGAGTAGTGTTACGATGCGCTACGTCAATTTTGGGGTTGTTGTCAGGGAGTATGGTGATTTAGTTTTTACTTTTGATTTTAATTGGTGTTTTGTATATATTTGTTTATAATTAGTATCTTTTCAGTTATTTCTTGATTTTTTTCACTTTTTGTTTAGTGTTTGTGTTCTAAGAAAAAATTTTTTACATGGACGGAAGTAATTTTTCCTATAACTTATATTCTTAATCCTAGAACCATGTTTAGAGTGATCATACAAACTTTAGTTATGGATGGGATAAACAATGAAACTACTTCCTTGATAATTTCCAGAACACAAAGTAATTCCAATATAGACCAAAAGCTTCTTATTTCAAATCAGGTACGTCCTTGGAAGATTTATTTAAATCTCTTGCTACTAATACTCTGTAGTTTTAGTAGGAAACAAGATCTATAACCAAAAACTTGATAAGCCAAATGGGTCAAACGATGGAAGCTATCAACCGTCTAGAATCATAAAGTGGAGAGATGCAACCATCTCAACTCAAGGTGTACTCATGGGACATTAGTGCAAAGACCTTACAAAGTGAATAGGAGCTTGAGAATCTTGAGAGAACTACTCAAGGAATTGCTTGTGAAGAAGAAGGTGTGGAGGAGCTCGAAGAAGAAAATGAAACATCATTTAGCTTAGACGTAAATGTTGAGTCCCTTATTATAGTTAATATTAATTCTTCACCTTTACATAACAGAATGGAGAAATTAAATGAGGAGGAAAAATGTGAAGAGACATTCGACATTGTTGGACCCCGAATTTTTTATTAATTTATTTTTATGTAGTTATTTATGATTTGTTTGTTTAATTATTTTCATAATTAAGTCCATTGATTTAGTGAGCATAAGTAGAAATTAGAAATTAGAATGGAAAAGTTAGAATTAAATTAGAGTATAGTTAAGGTATTAGATTAATGGCCTAAGGTAAGTAGTCTTTGGATTAAATGAAGGAGGGTTACTTTTAGAAAGACCAGATAAATGAAGGACAAAATTGAAAGAATAGAATAAAATGGTCTTGTAAGAAGAAGAGAGAAGAAAGGGTGTTGTAGAAGTGAGAAGAGAGGAAGAAGAAAAACCAAAGAGAGAAGAGAAAAAGAGAAGAAAATCGTGGGAAGCTTGGAAGGAAGAAGAAGGAAGAAGAAATGAAGAGGTTGATAGGAAGAGGAAATCAACTTGTTAGAGGTAAGTTTATCATCTTTCTTCTTGCTTTGTTAGAAAAGGTATTAGAGAAATAGATTTGTGTAGGCTTTGTGTTGGAAGTGAAGAAGATGAGCCCATTTGTGATTTTTGTCAGTTTTAAGTTAGGGCAAACATAAAGTAATGTGATATTGTGGTATAAGAAGAATTGGATGAGAGAAAGATGGGTTATATGTGAAATGTTGGAAGTGAAAATCTGGAAAATTTGGAAGACGAGCCTTTGAAAGTTCACTGCGGCCAACTTTCCTTGGTTCGCCCAGGTCAACTCTGGGGTTTGTCGTGGCAAACTTTTAAGAATTTATGAGGAATTTTCCTCTCTGGAAAAGTTTACTGCTGTGAAATCTTTCCTGCATAGCTTGAATATGCTTCGGTATTTTAGACATAACTTTTTCTATAGTTATCCACATGGAGTGATTTTTAATTTGGAGTAAACTTGAGACATAGAACTACAATTTTTTTGAAGATATCAAGTTTTAATTCAGTCTTTAAGAATTTCAATTTTTGGAGGGAAGTTGAGCACAAAATATTGTTTTAGTATAAGAATAGTGCAAAAATATTTGGGGTATAACTTTCATATTACTAAACCAAATTGAATGATTTGGTGTCATTAAAAACTTAAGAAAATGGGGAACATTTTTATAAAAGAAAGTGTTATCAAATTTCTTCTTTTACCTAATCAGAATGACCATAGAAAATTGACCTGAAGGTATAGGTTTTTGGAAAGGTTATAGTTCAATTTCAGCATTTTGATTTTTGAAGTTTTATGAATTTTCATTTGAATTTGGATTGAATGGAAATTTGGTTTGCCTTAGGAAACCAAGAAAATCCTATCCAAGAGTAAGAGGAAGGGCACAATTGAGCTTGAATTTTCAAGTGAAATTAGGTGGGTAATGTATTTATAGTTATTGTGTAATTGGGCAAATTCTTTCCAATATGTGTGTATGTTTAAATTGCTTGGTTTTAGAATTGTTGTGAAATTTTGATAATGCATGATGATTTGCGATTATGTTATACCTAGAAAGAGGTTATAACATTTTGTATAAATGAAAAGAAGAAAAAGCATGAGAATATGAATATATGATGAATTGAATTGAGCATGAATACGTGCTTTTGTTTGGGTAAGAGAGGAACCATTTCATTCATCACGTGCATGTTGACAAGAGCCTTCTCCTAGCTGCCTGCTTGTGGCATATGAGATCCAAACAATAGACTCATTTCGTTTATGGTGTAAAATTTGATTTCTCCATTTCATTTCCATGGACCCCTCGAGCCATTTGTTGTGCATTGTATTTTATTTGCAACCATGATGAATAATTATATACTAGATATGGATGGTTGAATATTCATGAGTTGATGTTGTGATGATAATTGCTTACATATATGTGTGTGACTTTGAATTGTGGATGACTGAATTGCTAAAATTAAATGAGATATAGATGTATGTAATTACCGATGGATATAAATATATTACCGATGGATATAAATATATTAGCCATTAAGCTTTGTAGCTCAACCCATATTTTTCAACTCCTTAAGTGCAAAATAAGACGATTGTTAAACCTTGTAAGGCATCGAAACTCCTAGATAGCTAGAGATCTTTTATACTAAGTTAGTGAACATTTTGGATAGCTGTATAGGCATATCAACATTGAGCATCCTTATGTATTTTGTTTTAAGTTTTAATGTGTATGATGATATGTAATTAAAGTTTGTTCAAACTCTTTTGACTCAGTAATGAAATGAAGAATTGAAGTTTCTTTTGTGTATGATTATGTTTATCTGGTGAGTGAGTTTGGATGGTTAGAATTATATGTATGAATGTATATGTGTTTAGAATATTGGCATTGGTTATTGAATGTGTTTGTTTAGAAGGTTTGAATGTTGGGAATTTGGGTTTTGGATCTTGGGAGTTCGCCACGACGAAGCTAGAGGTTGGCCGTGGTGAACTTCCCCCGTGATGTGTTCGTCGTGGCGAACCCGCCACTTTACACGCTGCCAATCCTTTGAATTTGAATCCATTCGACCCTACCCTCGTATGATCCGCACCCAATGGCCTTGAGGGGTCACCTTGGGATAGGGAACGGGACCCAGGACCAATATTGTTTGGTATCAGAGCTTAGGCTTTTCTTAGGCTTAGAATGTATAGTAGGATGAATTGTTATAATATGTGATTACTTGTTGCATTGTGAATTGATTGATTGCATTAAGTGGCATGCATATCATGCATACATGTAGGAAATAAGATTAAAATGAGATGTAAGACAATCCTTAGTGTTTATATTTAAAAGAGTAAGATGCCACCTCGTAGGACATGAGGAGTTTTGCAAGGATCAATTGCACCTGGCCCTCTACCAAGAGAGGAAAGTACTGATGAGTTATTAGCCCTAGAGATGCTAAGGCTTTTGTAGGGCATGGTAGTGGGCCAATCACAGATGTAGGAGTATGGAATGCTGTTTTAGTATAAGACCAGCCTGAAAATGTTTTTGGTATAACTTTTAGAGTACTAAACCAAATTGACTGATTTTGGAGTCATTAGAAACTTAAGACAATGGGGAACATTGTTCTAGAAGAAATTATTATGAAATTTCTTCATTTACTTGATCATAAATTGGAATTCCTATTGAATGGAATTTTTGGCTATTGTTAAAGGAAATCAAAGAAGGCAAGAGGAGCAAAGTATAAGGCATCTTTGAGCAAGTCTTTAAGCAAGGAAATCAAGGTGGGTACATGTTTATAATAGAGTAAATAAGCTACTACTCTTTTTCTTTAAAGCAAAGAAGTTTACTGATTTCAATTGCATCATAAGTGTTGCATCTTTTGCTTTTGCATGATTTGTCAAATTTGCTATATGTTTGCTACATGAACTGTGTAATGATTTATAAAGGGATTTTTCAAGTGATTTCAAGTTTCGAAAGCGCATATGAAATATTGTATGCTCATGAAACTCAAGTTTTCAAGAAGTGCCATTTTGGGCAACACAAGTTTGCAAGTCATGATATATGTGTTATGTGGGTTTGTGGTGATCCCTCAAGAAATGTCATGTGCACATTGACCCAAGTTTAAGGCTTCTCTCGCCTGACTGCTAGTGGTATGGAGCTCCTTCATGGACTCCCATAAGTTCACGGCTACGCAAGACCATTATGTGGGATTGCGTTAGTACGTTCTGTTCACGCTACACGGGACCCTTATGAAAAATGTGTAGTACGTTCTGTTTTGGATCCACCCAAACCATTCTGGTGTGCTTATGTGCTCATCGTATGTTTGACAATATGGATGCATACATGATTTGTACTATTGTGAATTGTTTAACAAATTGAGGATTTCATGAAATAAGTTTTTTATGATTTTTAAATGCGGAATTACTATGGTTATGAAAAGGTTCAATGAAAATGATTTTTATAAAGGGTTTTTGATTGTTTCTCCGTTATAAACTTGTTACCGACGAGCTTTTAAGCTCACCCCCTTCTGTCCCATCTTCAGGTGAAGAAAATGAGATCGAGTGATCAAGAGTCAAGGCATCGCTTCCAGTCTGCATGTTTTGTATTTTTAAGCTAGATTTTGTAACCATGAGGGTTTAGTTGTATTTTAAGGATTATTAGTTCATGTAACTTTTGTATATGGAGATTTGAGTCATTGATGTATTGTGGCTTGAAATGCCATTGAAGCTTTGCAAAACTCTTTGTTTTGAGGTTATTGAAATGTGAATTTTGTATGGATGATGTTGAGTTAAAATTAAGTATACTTGAAAAGGTTATCGATTTGAGATGATGAATTTTGAATATGAGTTATTGTTATATATGTAAGTGAGATGTGTTATTGAAAAAGGATAGGAAATTGTGATGAATGAGAATTAGTTATAAGAAATGAATTAAATGAGTAGAGATTAGAGAGTATGATGAAATAATGTTGGTAGTTGAGTTGTTTGAAATGATGATACATTAGAGGGAGTGATTTTAGGACAATGTAAATTGAAAGAAAGGTTAGGAAAGATGGAATTTCAAGTTATGGGGTTATGTTTCTAGGGGGTTTCGTCGCGGCGAAACCACAAGGGTCGCCGTGGCTAAAATGACATTGTAGGTTCGTCACGGTGAAAGTTAACTTTCTCGCTGTGACGTATTTTATCCCGAGAGGTACGGGAGGGAAAATTTTGGACCTTCACTACGGCGAAGTCAAGAGTTCGTCGTAGTGAACTTTTTTCGAAAGGTTTACACAAAAGTGTTCGTTCGTTCGCCGCGACAAAACATGAAGTTTGCCGCAGAGAATTTTGGACCCAGGACCCCATATTTATGGTTTCATGACTTAACAGTAGGACTCCAGAAACAAGGCCCACATGTTATGGTATCGAAGCATGAAGATGAATCGATAATAATTCAGGTGTTTTTAATTGAAAACAGCTCAAGTCTTATGATATTCCGCAAGAGTTGGATTTTGGAAATGGGGTCCAACACCTTTGTCCAGGCTATGGGTCAGATGCTGCATACTTCTGCTCCAGCCCTAATTAAGAAAGGGAACCAGTTTGATAAGCTAAGGAAGTATGGAGTAGTGGACTTATATGTGATCACTGATCCAGAAGAGGCTAAGACCTGGTTGAGGGAGACAGAAAGGGTACTGAAGTAGATAGGCTGTGAAGATGAGGAGAAAGTTGATTATGATGCTAGCTTGATTCAGGGAGATGCTTTGCATTGATGGGAAAGCATGTCAGGGAGCCAGATGAGATCATTAGTGTTGGTATGGAAAGACCTCTTAGCTGCTTATAAGAAGAAGTACCTGTCTGAGGTGTATATACAGCAGAAGTAGAGAGAGTTTCTGAGTCTCACCCAGAGGGAGATGACATTGAGTGAGTATGAGCACCAATTTACACAACTATCCCAATATGCAGTTGAGATGAAGATGACTGAGGCGGTTGAGTGCCATAGGTTTGAAACGGGGTTGCATCTAGCTATCAGAGAGAAAGTGGTGGTACATAATTTTTTTATTTTCAACAGTTAGTTGAAGTGACTCTAAGGGTTGAGAACATTGAGAACATAAAGAGTGTCGTGAATAAGAGGAGAAAAGGGAGAGAACAGTTCAATAGGGGATGTGGTACTTCTATGCTCGAGAGTAGTGTCAAGACTTTCCCTATACAGTTTAAGGAGTGGAGCAGTGGCGCGAGTAGGTCCAAACTGATGAGAACTTCTACTGTTTCTCATCAATCCTCTATGGTGGGAGGCAGTAGAAGGGGAGTGGGGGATAAGCCACCCATTCCTAAGTGTGATCATTGTGGCAAGCTCCATGGAGGAGACTGTTACAAATTAACGAGAGCTTGCTTCAATTGTGGAGAGAAAGGGCAAATGTTTAGGGAGTGTCCACAGCATGCAAGAAGAGAGGGAACTCAGATGCAAGCTTCAAGGAGAACTGAGACAATAGGGCATAAGACTGCAACTGAAATGGGTAGTTCAGATGAAGCTAAGAGAGTGAATCTTCCAGGGAGACCAAGGGGACAAGCACCAGCTAGACTGTTTTCCATGACACAGGTGGATGCAGAGACCGCTCCAGAAGTTGTGACTGGTACAGTTAAATTATTTGATGCTGATGTTGTTGTTTTGATTGATCCGGGGTTTACATATTCCTTTGTTTCATTAGGTAGAACTGTGTATGGTAGGAATTTGAGCCCATTGGATACTCCCTTGATGGTGAGTACTCTAATTGGTCAGTATATTACTATTAGCCAATTTTATAAAGACTGTGAAGTATGTGCCGGTCTGGAACACCTAGTGGTAGACTTAATGCCATTGAAGATGGGAGGATTAGATGTGATATTGGGTATGGACACATTAGAAAGGTATACTGCTAACTTAGATTGCAAACGGAAGACAGTGGAGCTCGAATTGGATAATGGAAGAAAGGTGGTATTTATGGGGGACAGAAAAATAGGTTCGCAGAGAATTGTTTCGGCTTTAATAGCAGAGAAGATGATGAGGAAAGGGTGTGAAGCAATTTTGGCCTATATGCTAGACACGAGGGTAGATAGAGGGAAGTTAGAAGAAATTCCTATGGTCATGGAGTTTTTGGATGTCTTTCTCGAGGAATTACCAGGACTACTGCCACTTAAGGAAATTAAGTTTCCCATTGAGCTTCTTCTAGGTACTGGATCGATCTCAATTCTGCCTTACTGAATGGCTCCGGTAGAGTTGAAGGAGCTTAAAGAGCAATTAAAAGAATTATTAGAGAAGGGGTACATTAGGCCAAGCTTTTCACCTTAGAGAGCTCCGGTCCTTTTTGTGAAAAAGAAAGATGGATCATTAAGAACGTGTGTGAATTATAGGAAGCTTAATTATGTCACCATCAAGAATAGATATCCACTCCCATGCATAAATGATTTGTTTGATCAATTGCAAGGGGCAAAAGTCTTTTCTAAGATAGATTTGAGATTGGTTTACCACCAGTTGAGGATAAAGGAGTCTAATGTATCAAAGACTACTTTCAGAACACGGTATGGGCATTTTGAGTTTTTAGTTATGCCCTTTGGATTGACGAATACCTCTGTAACTTTTATGGAATTGATGAATAGAGTCTTTAAGTCCTTCTTAGACTAATTTATCGTTGTCTTTATTGATGATATTTTGGTCTATTCCAAGAGTGATAAGGAGCACGAGGGACATTTAAGAATTGATTTGGAGACACAAAGGAAGAACAAGTTGTATGCCAAATTAGACAAATATGATTTTAGCTAAAGGAAGTGGCATTTCTTGGACATGTGATTTAAGATCAAGGAGTGCATGTGGATCCGGGAAAAATAGAAGTTGTGGTGAAATGGGAAGCACCTAAGAATATAGCAAAAGTGAGGAGTTTCTTAAGTTTAGCTGGGTATTATAAGAGGTTTGTAGAGGGCTTTTCCATGATAGCAACTCCACTTACCAAATTAATTAGGAAGAATTAGAAGTTTGTGTGGATAAAGGAGTGTTGGAATAGTTTTGAGGATTAAAGAAAAAGGCTCACAACTGCACCGATTTTGACTTTACCTTCAGGTAATGATGGGTATACAGTTTATAGTGATGCCTTAAGGAAGGGATTGGGTTATCTGTTGATACAAGGAGATAAAGGGATTGCTTATACTTCTAGACAATTAAAGGCCTATGAGATGAATTATCCCGCACATGACTTAGAGTTAGCTGCCATAAGTTTTGCATTGAAGATTTCGAGACATTATCTACATGGAGTCACTACTAAGGTATTTACAAACCACAAGAGTCTTATGTATCTGATGAGCCAGAAAGAGTTGAATTTGAGACAGAGAAGATGGTTGGAATTTCTGAAAGATTATGATTTGATGATAGACTACCACCCGGGAAAAGCTAATGTAGTACTTGATACATTGAGTAGGAAATCTACTATGGCACATGCGGAGACGATATATTTTTCTTTGTTAAAGGAATTAGCCAAACTTAGAATGACATTGAAGTAAGTCGAATCTGGAAGTATATTGGCTAACTTTACGGTAAGGTTAGTGTTGAACGAGAAGATTAAGGAATTGCAAGAACAGGATGAGTACTTGAGCAGGCTTAGAGAAGAGATTAAAAATGATAAACCTTCTGAAATAGAGGTAAGGGAAGATGGATTGATGGTGGAAGGTAACAGATTGTTTATTCCCAATATGTTAGAGTTGAAAGATGAGATTTTTGATGAGGCACACAATGCTCCCTATACAATGCACCTGGGGAGTACAAAAATGTATAGAGATTTGAAATAGCACTTTTGGTGGAAAGGATTGAAAAAAGATGTTGCAGAGTATACTAAAAGATGCTTAGTGTGTTAGCAAGTCAAGGCTGAACACCAGGCACCTTCAGGCAAGCTTAAACCTTTGTCTATTCCTGAATGGAAGTAGGAAAAGATTACGATGGATTTCTTGATGTGGTTGCCAAGAACCAACAAGAAGCATGATGTAATATGGGTGATTGTGGATAGGCTTACCAAGTCAGCACATTTCTTGCCAATTAAGCAGATAGATTCTTTAAATGTTTTAGCGAAGAAGTATGTGGAGGAGATAATCAGGCTTCATGGGATTCTGAGTTCTATAGTCCCGGATAGAGATCCCAAGTTCACCACCAGATTTTAGGAAAGCTTACAAGAGGCTTTCGGAACTAATTTGTACTTTAATACAGCTTTCCATCCACAGATTGATAGACAATCGGAGAGGACAATACGAACATTGGAAGCAATGTTAAGAGCTTGTGTTATGGACTTCAAAGGTTTATGGGATGATCATTAACCTTTAATTAAGTTTGCTTACAATAATTCCTATCACTAAGAAATTTAGATGGAACCTTATAAAGCTTTGTATGGTAGGAGATGCAGAACTCTTATTTGTTGGGATGAGGAAGGTGAAAGGAGACTTGTAGGACCTGATTTGGTATAAGTCACAGTTGATAAGATTAAATTGGTGAAACTGAGACTCAAAGTAGCTCAAGACAGAATAACGAGCTATGCGGATGCGCATAGGAAGGAGATAGAATTTGAAGTTGGAGACAAAGTGTTTCTTAGGGCTTCTCCATGGAAAAGAGTTTTAAGGTTTGGTAAGAAGGACAAGCTCAGTCCAAGATATATAGGTCTTTATGAGATCATTGAGAAGATTGGGCCTTTAGCCTATAAGTTAGCTTTGCCACCAAAATTGTCTAAGATTCATGATGTCTTCCATATATCGATGTTGAGAAAGTATCGATCCGATCCTTCACACATAGTTTAACCTTCAGAGGTTCAACTAAGAGAGGATTTGACTTACGAAGAACAACTAGTGGAGATTTTGGACTCGAAGGAAAAGGTTTTGAGAAACAAGATTGTGAAGTTGGTTAAAGTCTTACGGAAGAGGCATTCTATGGAAGAGGCAACATGGGAGCCTTTGGAAGCAATGAAGGAGAAGTATCCACACCTCTTTATGGACTCAGGTAAGAATTTCGATGACAAAATTCTTTAAGGGGGAGAATTGTTAAAACCTGAATTTTTATTAATTTTTATTGATTTATTTTTATTTAGATATTTATGATTTGTTTGTTTATTTATTTTTTTAATTATTTTCTTAATTGAGTCCATTGATTTAGTGAGCATAAGTAGAAATTAGAAATTAGAATGGAAAAGTTAGAATTAAATTAGACTATAGTTAAGGTATTAGATTAATGGCGTAAGGTAATTAGTCTTTGGATCAAACAAAGGAGGGTTATTTTTGGAAAGACTAGATAAATGAAGGACAAAATTGGAAGATTAAAATAAAATGGTCTTGTAAGAAGAAGAGAGAAGAGAGAGTGTCGTGGAAGTGAGAAGAGAGGAAGAAGAAAAACCGAAGAGAGAAGAGAAAAAGAGAAGAAAATCATGGGAAGCTTGGAAGGAAGAAGAAAGAAGAAGAAAGGAAGAGGAAATCAACTTGTTAGAGGTAAGTTCATTATCTTTCTTCTTGCTTCGTTAGAAAGGGATTAGAGAAATAGATTTGTGTAGGGTTTGTATTGGAAGTGAAGAAGATGAACCCATTTGTGATTTTCGTGGGATTTGAGTTAGGGGAAACATAGAGTAATGTGATATTGTGGTATAAGAAGATTTGGACGAGAGAAAGATGGGTTATATGTGAAATGTTGTAAGTGAAAATTTGGAAGTTTTGGAAGACAAGCTTGTGAAAGTTCGCCACGACCAACTTTCAATTTTAAGAATTTACAATGAAATTTCCTCTATGGAAGCATGAATATGTGCTTTTGTATGAGCAAGAGAGGAACCATTTTGTTCATCATATTCACATTGACAAGAGCCTTCACCCGGCTACCAACTTATGGCATATGATATCCAAAAAATGTACTCGTTTCGTTCATGGTATAAACTTCGGCTTCTCCATTTCGTTTCCATGGAATCCTCGGGCCATTTGTTATACATTGCATTTAAATTGTGACCATGATGAATAATTGTGTACTATATATGGATGGTTGAATATTCATGAGTTGATGTTGTGATGATAATTGCTTAAATATGAATGTGTTACTTTGAATTATGGATGGTTGAGTTGCTAAAATTAAATGAGATATAGATGTATGTACATTGTGGCTATTACTGATGGCTATAAATATATTATCCATTGAGCTATGTAGCTCAACCTATATTTTTCAACTCCTTAGGTGCAAAACAAGACGATTATTGACCCTTGCAAGGCATCGAAACTCCAAGATAGCTAGAGATCTTTTGTACTAAGTTAGTGAACATTTTGGATAGCTTTATAGCCATATCAACATTGAGCATCCTTATGTATTTTGTTTTAAGCTTTGATGTGTATGATGATATGTAATTAAAGTTTGTTCAAACACTTTTGAATTAGTAATGACATGAAGAATTGAAGTTTCTTTTGTGTATGATTATGCTTATCTGGTGGGTGATGGATGGTTAGAATTATATTTATCAATATATGTGTGTTTAGAATATTGGTATTGGTTATTGAATGTGTTTGTTTAGAAGGTTTGAATGTTTGGAGTTCGGGTTTCGAATCTTGGGAGTTCTCCACGACGAAGCTAGAGGTTGGTCACGGCGAACTTCTCCAGCGAGGCGTTTGCCGTGGCCAACATTTTGTTGCCGCGATGAACTCGCCACTTTACACACTGCCAATCCTTTGAATTTGAATCCCTTCGACCCTCCCCTCGTGTAATTCGTACACGATGGCCTTGAGGGGTCGCCTTAGGATAGGGAATGGGACCCAGGCTTAACAAAGATATTCCAAAAGTGCGGGGACTCAGTAAAGATTGAGATTTTGAAGAAAAGGAATATGCTGAAAATTAGAGGTCATCAATTAAGACCCATACTGAACAACCTCATGTGAAGAGAGTGCAGACTATGACACCATATCATAATTTTGTCACGTGAGGAAAATAAGAAATCAAGCCAACTACATTAAATAAAGGCACTTCTTGAGAGCCAACCCAAAGGAAGTTAATTTTTTTTCCTTTACATTTTTGCAATTCTTTCTTACATACATGTGTGTTTTTAAGTTTGCTAGTTTCTTACTTGTTTTTAAGTTTTTAAACAAAAGGAGAGCAAGAATCAAACAAACAATTTCTCTTTTTTTATTGTTTCTAAAGACTATATAGTCATGATTAGAGTGAAATGACTAGAAGAATCCATGGCAATTTAGCATATACTTTTGCTCTCTTGATTGGTCATTGTGCATCATCTTTAGAAGAGTAGTGACTAATGGTTGACATAAGCTAGTGAGATTTTGAGCCTTTATAGATTGACACATTCATATTAGTCTCATTTTCTTTTGTTTATGTGTGACCTTCATGACATGTACATCCTATCTTTGCTTTGATTTTCTATTCAAGAACACATTTTTATCATATGCACTAACATGAAAATGATACATGCATTATTTCTTTCATAAGATACATTAGCCAAATAGCCTACCCATCGTGATGACTTTCCCTTTGTTAAGCCCCCTTAAGCTTTATTATCCTTTCTTTTTGGGCTAACCACATTAAATTCTTTACACCTAACCAAATGTCTTACCCAAGCCTTAAAGCTAGTGGAGCATTTGTTGATTGTTGATAATTATGGATGCATGAGAGTAGTGTGGGGGTATGCATATATGTGGGTTAGTTACAATCGTTGAAATATCATTTTATGTCTTGTGATGTAGCTTCTTTCAATTTTTAAATGAAAAGGAAAAGAAAGAAAGAAAAAGAGGAAAGAAAAAGAAAAGAAAAGAAAACAAGAAAAATGTTTAAACAAAAGTATCTAGGAGGAAAGGCAATTGTTTTGCAAAGTTATTTATGATTAATGTCCCCTCCTAAAGTTGTATGGAATGGGTGACTTAAGTATAATGCATATGAGGTAGATATTTCTTTCAAAGGCCACTCTATATGGTTACAAAGAACTGTTTATGATCAACTTTTGTGAGTGATATATACTTCACATGGTTTATGGTGAGAGCTTGAAATTGAGTTAGGAAACATAGTTTCTGCATTCGTTATAATTGATGTACATAATTATGCCAAAATGTTGGTTTTTACATTTGATGTTATATTGAGTGTTGTCTTGAGAATTTGAGAAAATGATCTTCTTGAGACTTGTAGTGTTTTTTGAAAGCTTTTTGTCGATATAAAGAATGATATGTTTCGATATCGGGGGCAGAAGTTATGATCAATCAAAGTTACGGTCATTTGACCTTGCTTTTGTAAATGTTCTTAAGTGTAGAATTGTATATGAGGTATTTTGAGACAAGTTAGGTATTTGTGAAATTGTTCATAAGTGTACATTTAGGTGTGTAATGTGATTTGAGGCAAATTATAGATAGATGCGTTTTGGATTAAGTTCAGTGATCTACATGAAGGTACAGAAGATGATTCTAGCTTGTCAATGATGTACAATATGATATCTTTGGTTATGAAATTGGGAGATATGAAATGTTATAAGTTTGGATGAATTATAGTATGAGACACTTTTAGGCCGAAGCTTGGATCGACAAATTGATCTAAATGGAGGTTTCTATTGCTGTTGAGTTCTTCGTGAACGTTTTGATTGTATTTCGATCTTTTCATTGTTGTAAAGTATGCCATTTTTGGATCTTGGCATGTAAAGAGAGAAATTTCAGAAATTTCGTTACTATTAGGGTGACCAGCCCTCTTTATTCTTTTGCTTCTAACTTGTCCGACCGACATCCGAGTAATATGATTTTTGAAGCGTTGGATTCCTAAGGCGATGACCTACATTATGATGGGGAATTATGATTGATTAGAGATTTGTTTGAGTCGAAGTGAGTCAGATATTTTACAAGCATGGTTCAGTATGTCTGATGATATCTGGACCGGTATTATTTGGAGAAATCGAAACTTAATTCAGTTCCGAAGATTTTGAATTTATGTATTGAGGTATTATAGTTATAAGAATACATAAGGGTAATTTGGGCATGTTACTTAAGTCTTAAAGTTGCAAGACTTAAATTGGAGGGCAAAAATGGACTTTTCCCACTCTTAAAGATTAAGAGGTTGATATAAAAGAGAAGGAAATAAGAATTGGAAAAAAAAGAGGAAAATGAAAGAAGAAGGGCGAAGAGGAAGCCGTAGGAGAAGGAGAAGAGGAAGAGATTTAGGTTTTCGATTTTTACGGAGTTTCAACGAATTTGGAGCAATACCCGGAAATCAAGGAAGGCAAGAGGATCAAGGAGAGGCATCGTCTAGGCATGTATCCGAGCAAGGAAATTCTAGGTGGGTTTCATGTTTATAATTTAGTAATGAGCCACTAAAGTTTTCTCCCAAATCAAGAACGATTTCAACTGTTTTATAAATATTGTTTTGGTTTCTTATGAATGATTTGCAAAATAAAGATGAGAATGCATTGAAAT
>JANKYF010000006.1:33546808-33560218 GCA_029829435.1 Erythroxylum hondense
GCCATATGGATATTAGCGAAATTTTCTGGTAGTGAACCTTTATCGTGGGATACGTGTCGGAATGACCTTCGGGCGTCTCGATGTGTACCCTACGATGAGGGGGCGCTACATAGCATTTGCATTAAATGCAAACGATGAAATGCATATGTCATCCGCATTTTGTCTCCTGGTTACTCCTCCTGCATTGCATTTTGGCATGCTTCCCATCTGTTAAGCTGCTAGTTATGCTTCTGTGTTTCATTCCCTTAGTTGTGTCGTTTTCTTTTAGTGTGGACTGCTCCTTCATGTTGCTCTACCAATTAATCTAAATTCTTTTCATTAAATTTGAACTCACATTCGTACATGGGACATGCATAGTAGCGACCAACTTTAAATCTTCTTTGTATTTTTTCCTTCTTGTCTTTTAATTTTCTTCTTCTTTCTTCATGAAGACAAGTGAAAATAAATCTTTGAAAATGTCCAAAATATTGAGCTTTTGTCTCACTTTAACTTTTTGGCTTTTGAATCATACCTAAAATAATATATGAGTCAAAGTGAATATCTTAAATAATTTCATGCCAATAATCGCTAAGTGTTATGAAAGACTTTAATAATCAATTAAAAACCTATCAATTTCCCCCACACTTAGCTTTTGGCTGTCTTCAGGCAAAACATTAAAATTAAGCTTATAGACCTAAAAGTATTAACTCATTTCCTATAGGTTTCAAGACTATGTAATTATAAACAAAGATGAATGACTTTCAAAGATCATAACAAGAAGTCAACATTCCAAGCTTTTACTTATGATCAATCATCATTCATCATCTTCAAAAACTGAGCAATCTAATGGTAAACTTGAAAAATGTGTTTAACTAAAATAGACCTATAGATACACTCAACACCATTCATGCTCATGTCATTCCACAACTTTACATTTCATTTCATTTCTCCACCACTAATGTTCGCATGCAAAATCATGGATCATAGGACTTTTCAAGGTTGTAATATAGGTAAAGGTAAAGTGAGATGTATTTGGGTCAAGTAGCGTGAAAGCCATCAAAGCTAGTGAAACAAAACAACATTCAATGTGACATCAAGTGCACAAGTTAACACTCATAAAAACAACTGGGTATCTTCAGTTATAACGAATGCAACATTTATATTTCGCATCCTAATTCATCTCTCACACACAAACCACATAAAACATATACCAATTTGAAGGAATCACTCATACAATTGATGACAATGCATTGAAAACACAAAAGAGATAACCTTCATTACAACTTTAAGAGGATGCATTAATCATAAGCAACTTTTCAACACATATGCAATTCCTCCTTGATACATTTATTTAAACTTTTTTTCTTTTTTTACTTCTTTTTTCTTTATTTTCCTTTTAAAAATTGAAACAGACTACATTAACATGAGAATTTAAATGATAAGGCATAAAATAACATCCCAACATTATAACCAACCACACATATGTACACCACCACATTTAGAATTTTGTACATCCACAAACTCAACAATTACAAATGTTCCATTGGCTTTATGACTTAGGTAGGACATTTAGTTAAGTTTAAAGCATGTAAAGTGGTTGATATAAAAAAAGGCTAATAAGGCTCAAAGGAGCTTATTAAAAGGAAAATCATATAATGGGTAGGCTATTTGGCTAATGTAGTTTGGAAAAGCAAAGAATGCCTTATCATATCCATATTAATGCATGTGACAAAAATGTTGTTTCAAATAGAAATTCAAGGCAATATGAGGATGTACATGTCATGAAGGTCACACATTATCATAAGACAATGAGACTGATATAAATGTGTTAGTCAAATAAGGCTCAAAATATTACCGGCTTTGTCTACCACTAGTCACTACTCTTTTAAAGATAATGCACATCAACCAATCATAAGAGTAAAAATATACGCTACAGTTGCTACAAAATTCTCTAGTCAATTCACACTCTAATCATAACTATATAATCCTAAAATTAACAGAAAAGAGAAAATGTTTGTTTTGTTGTTTCATTCTTTCTCTTATTGTGATTGAAAACTTAAAACAAGCAAGAAACATACCAATAAAGGACACATATACATATAAAAGGAAATACGATGTAAAGAAAATAAATTTACTTCCCTTGGGTTGCCTCCTAAGAAGTGCCTTTATTTAGAGTCACTGGCTCGACTCTATGTTCCCTCCTTATGGACAAAATTGTGATCTTTAGGTGCCATATGCAGCTCTTCCACGTGAAGTTCTTTAGGATAGGGTCTCAGTTGATGATCCGTCATATTCAGCATCTTCCCTATCTTCTGACTTTCAATCTTGACTGAGTCCATGCACTCTAGAAAGATCTCAAATGTCTCTTCTCCTTTTTCTTTCTTATTTAATTCCTCTAATATGTTATGTAAATGTGAAGAGCTAGTATAAAAATAATCATGAATTTAGTACTCACCTCCGAGCTAAATTAGATGTATTTTTCTAGTTCAAACTCCTCCTCAACTTCTTCTTCACATGAAATTCCTTGAGTATTTCTCTCAAAATTCTCAAGCTCCTCATCACTCTGTAAGTTTTCCAAAAAAACATTGGGTATACCTCGGGTTGATATGGAAACTCCTCTTCTATTTGTGATTCTAAGTAATCGATCTTCACTGTCATCTCACCTATTTGGCTTACCACATTCTAGTTTCTAAACATTATATGCCTCATTTCTTGATGGAACTGTTGCAACTGTTGTTGTAGGCTTTTTTGAAATTGGAGATTGTTAGTAATCGCAACATTCATTAGTTCTTTCAAAGATGTACTTGAATTATGACTAGAAGCTTCTGGTCCATAAGGGAATTGTTGTGTGTCCTGCAAACTATCATAGAAGTAACTCTGATAGTTATCCCATCCATAACCAAAGTTAAGCTGATCAATCCAACCTTGGTTATAGGATTGAGAATAAGAGTCATAAAAGAAATTATTGAATAAGAGTCATAAAAGAAATTATTTCTATCGATGTCAACTTTTTTGGTTACTTAAAAACCAAACAAAAAGTGAAAAGATCAAGAAATAACAAAAAAGAAACTAATTAAAAACAATATGTAATAAAACACCAATTAAAATCACAAAAAAAACTAAAACATCGTACTCCCCAGCAATGATGTCAAAATTGACATCGTTTCATTTCAGTAATCAAAATAAAATAACCAGACTACTACTATAGCAGTAGTGAGTCAAGGTCGATCCCACAAAGAGTGTGAGTAAAGTTGTAAAAATGAAATTAATTGGTATTTAGGTTTAATAAGGGGGTTCCGGATTTTGAAATAAGAAAATAAAATAAAACTAATGTAATCAAAACAAATTAAAGAAAACATTCAAAAAAGGATAAAAGTGGGGAATTCGATAAAGACCCAATTCTTTGATTCAATCTCGACCTACACTCTAATTAAACATATTTTATTGATTTGTTGTTCTCTAACCTCTCCTAGCAAACTATTAATTGTGGGTTAATAATTAACCCGAGTTTTTCCTTATGTAGCGTTTAATCAAGATATAATAGTTAATTAAACCTAACTATCGAATAACCTAGGATATGACCCCTAGATTTAATTAGGCAATAACATTATAAATTAGGAAAAACCAATTAATCAAGGCAATAACCATATATGATGCATTATTTAACTGAGGTTATGTTATCCCTAATGATTATGAATCATTAGTTGTTACATATAAATTTCAACATAACAATTATGAATTATATCAAAATTTTACCAATAGGTTTGCAAATAAACTATTCAATGAACACATTAAAATTATCTTTTCATAATACCCAATTCAATCAACATAAGATAACATAATCAATTCCTAATAAGAGAAAGAAACAACAACAAAAATGAAATACACTTAACCCAGATTGTCGGCATAGATGTCGCCTCTGAATTGACATTGGGATGTCTAGCCCTTCATAGGTATACCCCAAAAAATTGCTTCAGCCCCATTAATTACCCTACCGAAGACCCTAGCAGTGCCTCTTCACTGTACCTATTTTTTCTATTTTGAAGCTCTTCGTTTTTGTTCTCTGATTTGACGATTAATTCTTTGTCCAAGCATATTGTTCACGCCCCTCCTTTAAAAACCTACACTCCTCCTTTTAACTAAAACATAGACGTCCTCACAGACATCATTTACAATTGATCTCCTGGTTGCTCCTCCTGTGCTATATGTTGGGCCCCATTTCTAGAGCCCAACTCTAAATGGAAAACCATAACTATCATCGTTCTATTTCCTTGTAATCTCTTCTTGCTCTGATACCACAAATGTTGGATCCCGTTTTCAGAACCCAACTCTAACCAAACTACCATCATATTTGAGTGTGGTTCCTTGTAATATTTTCTTGCTCTGATACCAAACGTGATGAGCCCCATTTTCAGAGTCCAATCCGTGAAGCATAGACGTTGGCGTAATCCAAGGAAATCATGAAGCTCAAAGTTTCATACCATTTTTATGTTCCTTTTTCCATAACAAATCTCACTTATATAGTAACAATTCATGATCAAATTTCATCATCTCATCCTCATCCATACATGATTCATAATTCATTAACATCAAAAGAATAGAGTTTTACAAGCTCTTATGGCATTCCAAGCCACAATACAACAATAATCCAAAATCTCAAAAATACAAAAGTTGCATGAATTAATACTCCTTGAAAAGGGACAAATCCTTGTATTTTACATAAATAACTCAAATTACAATATAAGCAAATTGGGAGTGATGCCTTGACTCTCTTTCACTCCATCTCTTGCTCAACACCTGAAGGTGGAGACGGAGAGGGGGGTGAGCTTAAATTAATTCAATAAGAAAATTTCGGGGGCCAACATTAATAGTATAATATAACAATTTTTGCGCAAATGTGCTATGTAAATGGTTTAAAAGAATATCAAATAGGATGGTAAAATATGCTATAATTTCTACTTATCACCCCAACTTACAGGCGAAGCATAGATGTGGAGGACATGATCATCTAGAGAAGGACCAAGTTGCAGCAATTCGTAGATATATCATGTTTTGAAATTCTTAGGGAACATAACATGAAAGTGCAATTGAGGAAGTTGGTTTGGTTTAACAATTAAAGCCTCCTTCATCCTATAGGTTGCTATAAAACAAAAAATTCATATTATTGACAAGATTAAAGGAAAAACAATCCTAAACAACTTATGCAAGTTGTGTGCTAACACAAGACCATATCTTGGTAAGCTGTCCATACTCTACCACCTTCTGGAACTTTGCTCGGGGCAAATGTAGAGTAGAAATGTTTGGGGATAACTAGATGTAAGTTATACCATGAGCGAAGCAGGTTAAATTTATGCGCAAAGGGGACTATATTTTATTCAAGTTGGTATCCGGCTGTTGAACCTATTCTATATGGGAAAAGAGGAACAAAAGAACGTTCCAGGGAATCAAGTTGGAAGTGAATAAACTTTGCAAGAGCTTTTTCATGAGGATGAGAGTATTCGTTCTTGCTAAGAGGATAGCAGAAGAAATCAGCACTGATCTGGCTCTAAGGAAGTAAAGGACATGAGTTGCTCAGTATATGTAAAAGGACATGAGTTGCTCAGTATATCTACATACTTTGGACAATAGATTCTAAATCTATTACTCAACGGAACGGCCTCGTTGAGAATATCAGGTTATTTATCTTTCCTTCGGTTTTGGCTATTGGTCATATTACTTCAGGTTGAGGATTGTGTTCTGACTGCTTTAGATCGAATTAATAAATTTGTTTAACGTTAAAAATATTGTTTATCAATAACAAAAACACTCAGCTGAGGAATTGAAAAAAATGAATGTTTAAATACCCAATCAAATGAAATGCGAAAGTTGAGGCAGTATCACAACTATGTTAATTTGATAAAATATTCTCTGTGCGTCTATGAAGCCAAACCTGGAGAACTTCACAGGACATCAATGGGAAGACTTGAAGCTGAAGAATTCCGCATTCACTCGTAAAAGAATACTATCTATTTTGTATGCTTGAAAACCTCTTAAAATGACTTGTTATTAGGTTTGGCAATCAATAAATCTCAACTAATCAACAATTAAACTTGAAAACCTCTTAATATCTGAATGAAGATTCTTCCACTTTTTCCTGCGTCGATTAGAAATGGCATGAGGAAGTTCATGTCTAATCTTCTATTAGAAAAAACAAGAAACATATTCCACAAACATCTAGCAACGCAAGAAAAGACCATTTGCTCATGACTAGATGATTGATTATCGTTTCATTTGTATTATTAGGCAAGAAACATGAAAAAGTTGCCGATTGTGCAACTAATCTATGAATCATTTGTTTGATCTATATACAATACATTTCCATATGGATCAATCACTCTCAGATGAAATCTATCAGCTATAAGCAAATTTAAAGCATAGACGACACCCATATTCCAAGACATACGATGCCCATGGTTGCAATAGCTTGTCCGAATTCATAGAAAACATTCTGCTGCTCAAGTGGTAAGCCTTTCCAATCGGTCCGCCTTAATTTGCAGATATATTACCATTAATAGGTACGAGCAAAATTAGCATGTTATCAATAGACAATGTCATATAATTCAAAGTGTATAGATCTATGGTTCGATCGCATAATGCGTAAGAAAATTGAACGTAGACAGATAAAATTATGAATTAGCTAGTTTTAACAGGTTATGGGATCCTAAAGTTGCCTTGGTAACCAACTTTCACGTATGGCTGTTTGTTAGACATTGTAACAACATATTACCAGTTCTTTTGCTTATAACAAAACTAACTACTTCTGTCATATGGATAGTAAGCAGATTATAACAAATGTAACTAAATAGTTATACCCGCAACTGTAGTTAATGTGGACACAATGATAGCCATTGCAATAATGCAATGCGTAATTTCAAACACTATGAGTCTAATTCAGAAAAGTATTATTTCCAGTTTTAAACTTCTGGTAAAACAATATTTTTTATTTTTTTCTCCCAATATTACCAAAAATTAAGGTTTTTCCTAGAAATAATTCTGGACTTCTGTACAACTTTCAGTTACTATTAATTTTCTTATGCTTTATTATACTTGAATTAATGTAGTAATATCAACTATCCATACATCAACAGAGGACTGCATATAAGCATGGATTTACAATTGGAGAACTGTTATAAGCATCATGTAATTACTTACCCTAGATCAGCAATAACAATGCTGACATTATCTAGTGATCTTCGATCCTGAAATATTTGAAATTTAATGTTAAAAAAAACTCTCAAATAATAGTGTTGATTCTAAGATTTAACACAAATGCTCCGGGAAAGTGATTACCATTGCTGCTTGTGCAAGTGCTTCACAGGCTAGCTGAAGCCATAACAAGAATAAAAATCGGAACTTAGCATGAGAAGAATCATCTAGAAGCTTAGAAACTGCATCCAACTTTTAGTAGCAGTTGAATGAACATTGAGAAACAGATGTAATAATTACCTGAACATCTCCATGCTCTCGAAGTTGATTCCTCACGAATGTAACTGCATCTGAACTGAAACAGATGATAGTAGGCATATATATATTATTAATCAAACTGTCTCAGAATTAAAAACTACAGAACAGCGTTCCATCTGAATCTAAATAATATAAATAAATCCCTTACAAACCTGTCTATGTAATCCCATAAGCCATCAGAAGCTAAAACAATAAATTCTGCATCTGACCCCAGACTTACTTGAAAAACATCTGGAGATGCGATAAGTAAGTCACTGTTGAATTGTACCCTGGCAAACCATAACATTACTTCATTTTCTAAACTGCCAAGCAAATCGATTCCTAATGCAATATACTTTATAACAAATTACATGAAGACGCTTAGCAGCAACTTTGTCGACTTGTTCAGTGCCTACAGTAGAGGGTTAACTACAAGCACATAGTACTGCTTTGGAATACCAGGACGAGATCATTGAGCTTCTATCCAAAACATTGACCATTATCAGTAGCAATTGACTCAATACTTGCATACCTGGGGGAAGAAATGCAGCAAAACAATAAAAAAATAATGCCCCCAAATTAATAAGACATTATATATGTGTGACTGATACATATGTAGATCATACGACAGTATTCATCCAATCTATATATGAATATATGGTATACATCAGGCTTTGAACTCCTCATTTGGAGATTCCTAGACCAATCCACAAACATTAAGGGGGCATTATGACCAATGTTTGAACTTAGAAAGTATCTGCTTTTCTGTCCCTATGCTTAATATATGTTTAGTTTGGCTGTATAGCCAAATTTCATTAGAAAAAAGAATTATATTTCTGATGCATATGTTATACAATATGCTCTGAGGTGATTTTATCACAAACTGCTGCATTATTAACAGTTCTGACCATTGTATGTAGAGCATCAAGGAAATGAAATTACAGATGAAAATATTAGAATCTTGAGGACCAGGTGACAGAAGAATACCGAGAAATGAATTTTCCCGACCATTTCCCTTCTTCAAGTCCCTTGTTCAGCATCCTATGGCAAGTAGAATATTTAGCTATTGTTTGAACATGTTAGGCCATGATTATAGGTTACATATTAACACAAATTCAAGTAACCAAAGTTACATACTTATTCTTTTTTGTTTTGAACAGTATGTCCCCAAAAGCACGAGAAATAGCTATGTCACCACAAATCCTTCCATTAACAATCTACATAAAGCAGGAAGATTCAATATCAGATCATACTGATACATGGAGAACTATACAGAAGACTTTCGGTCGCAGAATGATTGCTTCCAAAACTTTGAATATTTGATAAGACAATGACACTAGGAAAAATGTTATAGGCCTTCATGAAACATTTCAAGCCAAAGATCTCAATGTAACATGTAAATCTAACAATGTCTCATGGCTGGAATGAGATTCACGAAAGGAGGCCAATTAACATTTTTTTTTATGTTATGAATCTTGGTACCAATCCCAAGGAAACATAGAAGTGGAAATCAGTAAGCTTGATGGAAGAAAGGAATGCGATAATAATGAATGATGAGATGTCAGAAATTTCTTTGCACATTGTTGCTCGTACAATGAAATCAAGAATAGGAAAACACACCCATCCGCCTGCTTCTCTGATTCTTCTGATTTCTTGAAGGGAGACTTTGTTGCTACCATAAGGTCGATGAGGATCAGTCATCACTTCTGGTCTTCCAGAACGAGATAGGACCTGCATTGACATATTGGTTTAGCAAAAATGAAAATTTTATAAAATCTTTTCAATCCTTGTCATTAAAATTGTTTAAATTTTTTTATTAATTTTCATGTCCCAGCAACTTAAAAGGGAATTACAATGAAAAACAGATTAAAAGAAATACATAAAAGCAACTAAAAAGAATCAAGAGTACATGAAGGAACAGAATATGTACCACAGCGGAGTCACCAATGTGTGAAATAATGAGCATATCATCCGCAAGGAAGACAATAGTTGCCGTTGAACCAGATTCATCTTCCTTACAGGTCATCTCAAGCCTACAGAAAATGGAGAATTATCAGCTTTTAATATAACAACTTTACATATAAATTATAAGCACACAAGGACAATATGCAATTCATATCTTGCTGCTTTTGGCATTACCAATTTAGCAACTTTGCATCAACATTTTCAAAAGCCTCCTTTAAGGCCTTTCTTATAGTATTGAAATCTTTCCCCCTCAGAAGCAGGCCACCTTGCAAAGCAGTAATACACTCCTTGTATAACTCGTCCCTGTTTGGCGAAATCAAATTAATACATGAATTCCATATGACAGCGTAACAGAGAAAGCTCAAAGACTAATGGAACTTCTACGAATAGTAAACATGTACAAAAATCAACTTACAAATGATACCAAAAATAGATGCGAACATTTGCACTCTATTTGCAGACCTTATCTATCATGCACCGCATGAATACTGACGCATTTATCGAACTTAAGCCATCCAAAGCTCCAAAATCCAGGTAAACATTTTTTTTTTGTAAGAAAGAACAGAAGCCCATGAACATATTTCATTGCGATTTTCAGTAAGTGCCAAACCTCAGGAACTTTACAGAAGAGAAACCGGCATGACCATCGAAAACCGCAGCAAATGAGAAGCCATCGAGACCATCTGATCGAATGACGATATCATCTTCCATCTCGTCACGAACGCCCTGTAAACTTGTGTATCCCCATCGGATCCCGGCGACATCAGTCAACGAAGACGACATCCCGTCTAGAGCAATCGCAGAGCATTGTTGCTGGCTTTTGGGTCTCACTGAGACAAAGCTGTTGCTTCTGTTGATGGTGGTTTTGGTACGGCAGTTGCTAAAATGAAGCTTGGTTAATAGGAACCTCTCTAACCTTGAGTTGAGTAATGCCATTAACTGAGTTGGGTCACCCAGTTAGAGAGTGCTTACTGGGATTAAGGAACAGAGACAGAGACGAGAATGCGGAATGGTAGTAGTAGTGATTTGAGGCTGGCGGAGGATAAGGGAACGAATCGAAGCCTCTAACTGGTTTAACGATTTGATCCACATGGCTCACAAAAACACATGGGACATACCGCTAATGTCACGTAGGTTGGACCCACAAATTGATCTTGGTTGCGTGGCAAGATGCCAACCACTTATCGTTTCCGGATTGGCCTTAGCATGGGCTGGCTGTCCTGCCGAAAGATGGCAATAAATAGGAAAGCGGACTCGGGTTGCCCCAAAAAGCTCGAGCCCGACTGAATTTTTAAGTAGAAGTGTACAAGAATAGGGTTACCTCAGGTGCAAAGCATATCACCTTTTGCTTTTAATCTGTAGAAACTGAGCGCGTGTCTGTTTTCATCCTGGTTAGTATGCACAAGCAAGTGCCATCACATTTGCATTTAATCTGTAAAACAAATTAGTAAGAAATTCTTATATCCATACTGACATATGCACATTCAAATTTGTTTAGACCATAAGTATGTTTTAATCAACCCAAGGAAGTTAATGCATAAAGTTTTACCATAAATCTTAATACGACCATGTTAAATTTAATAATCTTGCAATATCAAATATAATATTTAGCTAAATTATGTGAAATGGGCTTGCGAATATAATGAAGTGAAACGATTGATGATGCTGGTATAACTTGAAGGACAATATGCACAAAATCACAGACTAATTTTATAACTATAGAATCGCAATATACTATATTCAATAATTGTATTGACAAATACCTAAAAATTGAGGAATAATTGAATCTATTGTTATTTTCTATTAAACAAAGTGACAGAGACGTAGAGAATTGAATACTGCTATTTCAAACCTGATTAAAAACTCGTATAGTTCTTAATGGGACGAATGTATTTAAGGCCGGCTAATAATAGGGTCTCCTGTGCACTACAAAATATTGGTCAAACTTACCCATCATAGTAAACCAATGAACACAGACCCAATGACACGTTAAAGAGAGAATTACCAAGCTCAATTATCTTGACATCAAATTAATCAGGGTTTGTATAAAATTATTTTTATTATGCTAGTCCACAAAATTAATGATAAAAGTCTATCATTCTCCTACTTGGACAGCATAACCAATATCAATGAACAACATAAACAAATCCCCATATTAATATACAACAACATGTGGCTACAATAGGATGTCAAAGTAGAGACAACAATCTCGCAATCATAAGTCCAAAATGAGGTTACAAGTACCTCAATAATATAGAAATCAGACCCGATATGAGTATTGGTAGCATATATGCAAGATACTCATACCTCGATGACCTAAACAGAATGTGTCATAAGGAAATGCACACAAAATGGTGATCCGTTTGTGCAATTCTAAACAAAATGGCCCAAGCATCCACCCAAGATGCCAACTAAGATTTAACAAAATATCTCAGAACAACAAAATGAGACTGGGTACAAAATGTCTCTGACAAAATGCCATATATATATAAACATTTAAACGTATCTGCACAGTATATCAATAAAGTATATGACAATAACAATAATAGCAACAATTATAAGCAAAAGTCTCTAGACTGAATAACAAAATAGTCAAACACAATGTTGCTATCAAAAAATTAACATAAGAGGCAGACTTCCACTAATCCAAGGCATCAAAAGATCTAAATAAACGCATATAGGTTACATGGCTCACAAAAGCCTTAACAGTCAAGCCTTTGGTTAGAGGATCTGCTACCATAAGATCGGTGAGTATATGCTCTATATAAGTCTGAAACTCCCTAACCTTCTCTCTAACAAACATATACTTTATATCAAAATGCTTTGAACGCTTAGAGTTCTTGCATATTTAAGAGAAGCCCACTACAACAGAGTTATCACAGTATATGGTTAGAGGTTTGGAAACACTCTCCACAAGATGAAACTCAAAAATGAAATTCCTCAACCACATTACCTGTCGAGTAGCTTCGTAATAAGCCACATACTTTGCCTTCATAGTTGAAGCAGCTTTAAGTGTTTGTTTAACACTTTTTCAAGATACAACTCCTCCAGTAAGCATAAAGATATATCTTAATGTGGATTTGTGATCATCAAGGCAGCCACTATAATCAGAATCAAAATAATCTATTACCTCAAAGAGATCAGACATCCTGTAAGTAAGCATATAATTTTTAGTACCCTGTAGGTAGCTCAGAACTCGTTTCATAGCTAGTCAATGACCCACACCAGGGTTGCTTAAGTATCTTCCAACTATACCAACAACAAAAGCAATATTAGGATGTGTACAAACTTGAGCATACATAAGACTACCAATAGTAGAAGCATATTGAACTTTTTCCATCTCTAACTTATCTTTATCATTTTGAGGACATTGGCTATTTGAAAGTTTGTCACCCTTTTGAATGGGTGTCGGCAAGGATTACAAGTCTTCGTGTTGAATTTATTTAAGATCCTTCCAATATATCTTTTCTGAGACAAACCAAGAACACCAAGAGGTCTATCACGATGAATTTCAATGCCTAGAACAAAAGAAGCATCGCCGAGATCTTTCATATCAAAATGAGCTGTCAACATTTGCTTAGTCTCAGGAAAAAAACACATATCATTACTGGCTAAAAGAATGTCATCAACATATAAGATAAGAATAATGAATTTTCTGCCACCATTCTTCAAGTAAATACGTTGATCAACAACATTTTTCTTGAAGCCAAGGGAGCAAACAATTTGGTCAAACTTCAAGTACCATTGTCTGGAGGCTTGTTTCAGCCCATAAATAGATTTTCTCTATTTGCATACCGTATGATATTGTAGTTATGTAAATATAATGCCCTAGAAAGTAAGTGTATTTACATGTAACTTTATCTCCTTCAGTTACAGTTTTGTAATGAAAATATTTATTATTAATAAAACAAAAGAGTTTGGTTTTATTTGTGTGAGCATCATATATCTGGTCAAAAGGTATTAAGATTCTTTTGTAAGTAATAT
>JANKYF010000006.1:33619313-33629448 GCA_029829435.1 Erythroxylum hondense
CTTGAATTATCAAAGTCCAATAAGATTCCCCACTTGGCTTTAAGGAAGGTTATCAAGCTAAGTAAGAAATATAAATGAAGGTTTTAGAAGCCCATAATTGAATGTTGGGCCTGCACTAATTAATGGTTAATTAGAAGCCCAAATGTTCATTTAGAAATGGGTTAGATTTGGTTTAATGTAAATGATTAGATTAATTATATTAAAACAAATTTTTTTAAAGAAAGGAGTAGCAATTTCGGTTTTATAAGGGTTGAATGAGAAGCTGCACATTTAACATTCAAATCCTAAATAAATATGGTCTTTATAATAATTTATCATCATTAAATGGAGTTATGAACTTACCATTAAATGGTTTAATGATTATCTTTTAATGTTAGCATATAACTTATTATTAGCATTCATTGGATTAAAGAAAAGAGATGTGCATTGGATTAACTATCTTCCTTCTTCCATCTTCCAAAATAGAAATTCGTAGATCATATTTAGGTTAATAGTCTTTTCATATAGCCATCTTAAAGATAATTGAGAAGAGTCTCATTTAATGGCTACTTTATGATTGATTAAAGTAAGAAGTGATGCAATGGATGCTATTCTCTTCTTCCATTTCATGCATAATCGAAATTGAGTATGTAAGAAAGGGTTCTTGCATGGTTTAACTCTCTCTCTCCTTTCATGCATGAGTGAGCCAAAATTTGCATGAGAAGAGTCTCATTTTTGGCTCATTTCTTCTAAAAAAACTCTCCTCCAAACATTTCTTCTCCTTTCCCACTAAAGGATTTTGTTAACCAAGTTGTCTTAGGAGAACAAGAGGCAAATCAAATTGGTTAAGGATACAACAACAAGGAGAAGATAGATTGTCAAAGGAAAGGATTCAAAAGCAAAGGCTTTAAATACAAGAAGAAGGAGAGGATAGCGCAGCAAGGAATTAAAGTTGTAGCAAAGGAGTTACCTTCATCTTGTTTATGTTTATTATTATCCTTATACCATATCATGTATAGATTGGCATGATGATTTGGATATATTGCTTCCACTGCAAATAAGATTTCTAAAAAGTTTTGAAATCTACTGGTTCTTCTAGAAAGTTATACGTCTTTCTTTTAGCTTTCCAACAATATATAGTGTAGAATTTTTAGACATTGGAGTTGAAAGTTATGGTCCTTATAAGTGGAGATGCTCAGGAGCATAGATGCATCGTCTGTAAAGACGTATTGTTTGTAATGATGTCATTTGTCTTAAGAGTTATATCATCTTAAATTGACTCCGCTTCATCTTAAGAGTTGCATCGTCTTAAATTGACTTTGCTTGGTCTTAAGTTGACTTTGTTTCGTCTGCTCTTTGCTTCATCTGCTCTTTGCTTTGTCTACTTTTTGCTTCATCTGCTCTTCGCTTCGTCTGCTCTTTGCTTCGTCTGCTTTTCGCTTCATCTTCTCTTTGTTTCGTCTGCTCTTTGCTTCATCTTCTTTTTTCTTTGTCTACTCTTTGCTTCGTTTGTTTTTTCTCAATTTATCTCACCCTTCGTCTTAGGTTGACTTTTTGCTTCGTCTTACATTGACCATAACACCTTCTAGTCTAAATTTAACACTCTAGATGACAGAATCTGTCTTTGAGGCTTTCATGAAGTTGTAGATTTTGAAGTCTTCTTTCGAACTATCCAAAGAACACCCTAATCTGATATCTATTGGGAAAGTTATAACAATTTTTCCAATTCGTCTGCTTTTTCAATTCATCTATTTTTTCATTTGGTTTCTTCTGCTCCATTTTTGACCCTTTAGATGATATAATTTGTTTTCAAGTCCTTTACAAAAGATGTAAATCTTAGAGTTCTCTTTGTAATCATCCTAAGATGATCTTAATCTGACATCTATAGAGAGAGTCATGCCATATGTCCCGAGACAGGTTTAATATGATTGAGGGCAAAATCATGTTTGACTCTTTCAGCCATAACCTGGTTATCCGACCTCCAAATGAAGTTATTCTTGAATCAATAGTTTCTTAACACATTTTCTCTATCCCTCCATAGAATTTGATAGCATTTGGTGTTAATTCAAAAAAGATGGATTGAATCGAAGTAAGGGTATCGATTGGAAGAGTATGAATGGGATGTTTTACTGATTATAATTTGGTATTTTGATGATGTCTTCATCGGTATAGCTCCGAGTAAGATGATTCTTATTTCAAGATAAACTAGAGACATAGAACTATAAATTATATGAAGAAATTGAAATCTAATTCAGTCTTTAAGACTTTCAATTTTTGGGAGGAATTTAAGTATAGTGTACTATTTCAATATAAGAATAGTCTGAAAATATTTGGGGCAATACTTTTAGAGTTCTGAACCAAATGGATTGATTTTGGTGTCATTAGAAACTTAATACAATGTGGAACACTTTTTCTAGAAGAAAGTGTTATGTCAGAATGTTCAAGGGTACTTTTGGCAAGACACTTAAACATAAAAGACATAAGGTATAAATGAAAGGGCAAATAGGGCATTTCTCGATCATTAAGGGCGTAATTGGAAGAAGAAGTGTTGTCTTGCATTTTAAGAAGAGAGGAGAATGAAAATTGAAGAGAAAAAGAGAGTGTGTCATGAAGAAGAGAAAGAAATATGAAGAAAAAGCTAGGGTTTCAATTGTTTAAGAAGGGAAACAAGTAGAAGGAGAGAAGAGCTTCCCTTTGAGCTAAAGATCCCTTCATTTGGTGAAGAATGAAGGTAAGATCATTTTAAAACTTATAGATTTTTTCGAAGGATTTTAGTTCATGGAGTTTAGAAAATGCTTGGGTTGAGTATTCTAGAACCAATTTTAGTGTTTGTGCTTGAGAGATTTTCAACTGAAAACTCTATTGAGTGGGATTTTTGTTATTGTATAAAGGGATCAAGAGAGGCAAGAGGAACAAGAGGATAGGCACTTTTTAGCAAGTCTATATGCAAGGAAATCCAGGTGAGTTACATGTTTATAATAGAGTAAATAAGCCATTAAATGTTTTCTTTGAATCAAGAAAGTTGAATGTTGCATTTATTGCTTCTTGAATGAATTGTGAAATTGTTATATGTTTGCTACATTTATTATGTTGATGATTGTTGAAAAAACTTTGAAAAGTGTTTCTCTTTGAAAAGATACATGTTTATGAAATCATGTTTTCGAGAAGGATTTTCAAAATATATCTAGTATATGAAAAGCAAGTTCTCAAGAAAGTGCCATTTTGGGCAACAAGTTTACAAGTTATGAAATATATGTTATGTGAGTTTGTGGTAGTCCCTCAAGAATGTCACATCCACGTTGATCAAGTTAAAGACTTCTCTCGCCTGCCCACTAGTGGCACGAAGCTCCTTCATGGACTCCCTCAAGTTTACGACTACACAGGACATTATGTGAGAATGTGTAGTGCGTCATGCTTATGGATCTACCCAAACTATTCTGATGTGCTTATGTGTTTATGTTATGTGAACAAGTTTGATGCATTCATGTTTTATAACTTGTGGATTTTGGCTGAAAGCTTAAGAAACATGTATTTTATGAACTCAATGAAGATTTTCTATGACAAGAAAAAGGTTTTGCTTATTTTTCCGTTATAAACTATTACCCACGAGTTTTCAAGCTCACTCCTTTTCTGTCCCATCTTCAGGTGATAGTTAAGAGATCAAGTAATCAAGAGCCTAAGGGAACTTCCACAAATTTGCTATTTTTGTATTTTTTTGTAATAAGCCAATGGTGTGGCTTTTAATATGTAAATACAGTTTTTCAAACTCTGTTGCTTTACTAATGAAATGATAGATAGAAGTAGTTCGGTTATGTATGTTCATCTTGACTTTCTCGTAATATGGTTGAGTTGAAATAATAAGTTTGTTTTGATATTTCATTGTCGTGAGCACCCCACCCTTATGGGATGATGCCTAATAAGGGTTCATAGAAATAATCCTATAGGAAAATTTTGCTCATTATCATGATAGATAAGAGTTGGGTTCTGAAATCGATGCCCAACAGAGTTGGTATCAGAGCAAGAAAAGGATTTGTTGATAGTTAAGGAGACTTCATTGGAATAAGTTCAGTGATTATGGTTCCAAATGTTGGGCTCTGAAATCACGTTCGAGGTCCAACAATGCAAGAGGATTAAAAGTTGTTCGATGAAAATTGACCTTCTGAAAGCTTATAATACCATTAGTTTGAAGTAAAGTATTGATTGCTTGTAAGCAATAAGGCTACCATTGAGGTTTAGGAGTTGCATCATGGAATGCATTCAAACTTCATCTTTCAGTGTTTTAATTAATGATATACCTTCTATGTCTTTCATAAGTGCTAGGTGGATAAGGCAAGAGAATCCACTTTCCCCTTACCTTTTCACTTTAGCTATGGAAGGACTTTCACGATTGATCTCCAAACTTATTGAGTGTAATAGCAGGTTCCTTTATTACTAAAAATGCAAAGATATTAAATTATCTCACTTGATTTATGTGGATGACCTTATGCTATTCAGTGGTACAAATAATCATTCTATTGGCATGTTGTTACACATATTGCACATCTTTGCTAGATGGCCTGGGCTTATGTGAATATGGAAAAAAATAGCAGCTTATACATATCCTTGAATGTGAACCGATAAGACATTCTCAATAATGATGGCTTCCCATTACATTCTCCTCCATTCAAATATTTTGGAGTTCCAATAACAACCTCTAAACGAAAGTTTTCAGACTTTGTTCCTCTAATTAAGAAGATCAAGAGCAGGATTTTTGCATGACAACAAATTCTTATCTATGGCCACAAGATTAGCATTCATTACTGCGGTCTTGAATAGTATGCATATTCACTAGGTTGCACGTATTGTTCAGGCTAAGGTTAAATGGTGTGAAATCATAAGACCAAAGAAGCAAGGTAGGTTGGCCATAATTCCTATTTCATAAATGCAAAAAGTCCTCTTATGTAAGATAATATGGAGATTATTTACTGATAAGAAAGCATTATGGGTCAAGTGGGTGAATGTCTATCATCTCAATGAGTAGAACTTTTGGTAGATTGATGTGAGTTTTCATGGATTTTCAATTATATACTCAGCTTAAAACACTCAGTGTATCCTCATATTAAGCGTCAGTTAGGAGATGGTACTAACATTTGGTTTTAGTTTGATAACTAAACTAATAACAATCCGCTTTTTCAAAGAGTAGACCTAGCACAACTTAGGAACATAATTGTTGCTAATGCTACAGTATCTACCCTTATTCATAATAAGGATTGGTTTGGCAATTTCCAAGGTTTCTCCTTACTTGCAGGCTATTTATCTCAAATTCCTGAGATGCATGGATAGGATAGCTTCATGGCTACTAATGATGAAGCAATTCCTTGGTATGACATTTTATGGAAGAATTCTTTGAACTCAAAAGCTTCAATCTTCTTGGTTGATAATCAATAATAGGTTGAGAACTAAAGATAGATAGTTTGAGATATATGATCTAGTATGTGATCTATGTAAACAAGATGTAGAGAGGAATCACTTATATTTTTATTTCAGTTTTACTAAAGCAATTTGGAGCAAGATGATGCAATTTACTACCATTTATTCAATATGGAGGGAAAGAATAAAGAGATTGTAGAAAGGACTTGAAACTAAAAATATCAATAGTAGACATGATTATTAACTAGGTTCGAACTACTTTGATCGGAAACTTCAAGCAAGACGCACTTACCCAACATGAAAGTCACCTAGATGTTATAATTACTTGTACCTAATGTAAATTAGTCTTATAAATTTTTTTACAAATTTGTGGACAGATTAAGCGTGGTGTTGTAACATGGTTTTTGTATCTTTTGCTATTATTAATACAATATTTTTTAATTTTCAAAAAAAAAAATCTGGGCTCTATATCAGCTCCAGTTTTGGGTAGACACCACTGGTTCTCATTTGGTCCTTGCTCTGGACGCGCTGGTGATTCCACTGAATCACCAGCTCTTGAGCCAGATTAAACAAGAACATGCAAGTCATCAATTCATCCAGTTATGCTCAAAAAGGACTTCTCAAAACAAAAATAATCTTTCGTACTTAAAGAAGAAGCATATTTCACCATGAACATAAGTTAATATAAGGCCGACTGTAACCACTAACAAACAACTAATATGGTTGTTTCTGCTAGCGGCAGCTACCGTGGGCGAGGGCTTTAAGATCCCTATATCGTAAACTGGCGTCATGTCTGGCTGGAATAATCCAAAATTCCGCTCGCATGTAGGTCCAGCCTTGAGATTTTCGTTGAAGAGTGCAAAAACGTACGTCTCCAATGTGCGGTTAGGCATCAAGGGTGTGCCATAACCAGATGACACATGCTGTAGGAGCTTTCCATTGTACTGTTCTGCACTTTGGATGTCTGCTCCAACTTGTGATGAGTCTCCCTTTGATGGCCATCCAGTTTCTGCAATGACTATGTCAATATCTGTAAAACCAAGGAGTTTAATTGCTGAATAGACTGCATCAACTTGTCCATCTAACATGTTTGTATAAACAAGTTTGGTATTTTCATCGACGAGTCCAGGGTTAGGTCTAAAGAGGGCGTAGTCAAGAGTATCAGCAGAGCATCCGAAAAATGGATACGGGTTGATCAAGAAAGGTGAGGAAGTAGCTTTAAGGAAACTGAGCAATGGCTTAAGAACATGGATATCATAGCCTTGCCGAAATTTGCCGGAGGATGGTGGGCTAGAATTTGAAAGAATGCCTAAAGAATGTGGAGTTGAGACTTTGATTGTAGTTTCTAGTGAGGCACTAACAAGGGCTGCATGGAGAGTCTGCATTGCTGGAACAAGGCTTGCTATTAACAACTTGTTTGCCGTTGATATCACTTCATTTCCAAACAAAATGCGGATTATGTTTGTTGCTGGTATGTAAGGTTGGACGTTGGATCTTAACCATTCTTCAGCAAAGTCTAATTGTTTGAGGTGGGGAATTTGATCATTAGGGACAGAGACTGTCACTGCTATGCCAGTATGAGCAAAGGCTTGCAGTATTTCGGAGTTGGCATCAAAGAGCCTAACACGTTTGACTTTGGTTGATTCCGACAAAAACTTGGCTACTTGTGCTGGCGGTGGAAGGTTATTAGCCACTGCCCCATAATTGACTCCGACAATTCCTCCTCCTATAAGAACAGCCAAACCTACTGGTTAGCAATGAATGGAGTTGGTGAGCTATCTTCTCAAGGCCTTTTTGGTTTATTCTATCTTAGACATACCTTGAATAGGACTGGATTGAAGAAGAACAATGGTTGTAGCCAATGATGCAAACAAAACAGAGAAGCCTTTGTCCATGACTAGTGGGTAGACTACAAAGGGAATGCATTTAGGCTCTATTTGTGAATGTCTTTGTTCAAGAACAGTCCACCTTGAGATGCATTTCTTTTCTGATACGCAAACTTCAAAATCTCAGATTCCTTGATGGAGATGGTATAACAGAAAGACTCCTTCACTGTGGCGATTATGACACCAATTCAGCCCCTTTTTGTTAGTATAGAAACGGAAAATTTATATTTGTTCCGGCGTCAAACCTAAACATAAATCAAATGATCTTAGCATGCTTGGCAGATTTGAATAAAAAGAAAAAAAGAAGAATACAATAAGGAAGATATAAGATACTGTAAAACTTAACTGACAAGAAGTAAACAGAATCTTTGTTTGCTTGGCAGATTAGAAAAGGAGCAAACACTATCTCTTTCTTTAACATTGCTTGCTCAAATGAGCATCTCAGACAGATAAGCACCCACCCGCGTGTAAACACAAACAAATTTGATCGTGATAGGCATGCAACCTTTTTTCCTTTTGCATACAGGCGCAAGTGCAAAACTGTGGGTTGGAATACTCATTTGAGCAAGAAACATTACAAAAGAGGCGAACCCCAATTCTCCCCAGCCATCACTTCTTTCCTAGTTTGTTATAAACAGAATGTCTTTTATATATGTGCAGATGCTACAGAGTTAGACTCCCATTTTACCTCTTTTCCTTTTGTAGTTTGGTGAATAATATATAAGGTTGAAGGACCTGCCTGCATTTTTAAGTCCTAAGATATTAAACAACTGAAAGTTAGGTTGAGTATTGAAAATGAGCTCCTTGGGTATGTTATACGGGAGAGCTAAGACTTTTGGTGGAATAAGTGGTCAGAATTGGAAGCAAGTATAGTTGTGGATAGTGCGGGGTCTGAGAGTTGACAGTCAGTTGAAGGGGGCACTGAGGAAATGGAATTTTAGGTGTTCATGGAATGGCAGCTCAGTGCTGTCGGACTATTGAACCCCCAACTAACCGCAAAATTCAATTTCATTACAAAATTATAATTCAAATTCGCCATCTGCACCTTTTTGCTTTTGTTTATTTTATAGACACAAATGTGTAGATACACCTAATATGTGATATCGCTACGATTATACCAACAGGCTTTTCATGCATAAGAAAGAACACATCAAGTGTAATGTAGATTTCTTTCTAGTTGTTGATGCTGCTAGGGAACAGGAATAGGATAATCCGAAAGACAGGGGAAACGATGTCAGGGCTGCTCAAAATTATAAAACTTGGTCAAGTTATTAAAGAAAAATGTTGAGATTTGTTTCGGCTTTCACACTAATAGGCTTATCAAACTTGTACTGCGCGGGGAGTGAAAAATTGTAGACACTATTCCACATATAGACCTAAAAGGATTTGTTGGCTTTAATCTAGACAAGTTCATTCATGTTGCATTTATGAATAATTTATTATCGTTCTTAATCATTACATTACTAAGATTAAACATTAATACAATAAAAGGAGAGTGTTTGAGGCTGGATTACAACAAGAGTTAGAGAAGGGAAAGGAGAAGATATCAAACATTCCAACTCAGCACGAAAAGGAATAGCAACTAATCTCAGAGAAGACAGTTCCAAGTAATAAGGAAATTAGAGCTCCAGAGATTCATAATGAGCAATGCAAGGGGAAAGGATCTAAATAGAAGGATCATATTAATGAGATGACAATGCAAGAAGATAAAGATGCAAGCATTGCTGGGAGTCCTTCTCTTCCAAACAAGGATCAACAAATGCAAGAAGAATCGAGTGGAGACCTTGAGGATTCCAACTCTTCTGTTTGTAAACCAAGTAGGTATAATTCCTTCCTATCCTATTTCTAAATTGGTTCCTAATAGTTCTGGTATTATGAGAGGGGCAAAGGGAGACTTTACAGTGAGGAAAAGTAGGAAATCTAGGAGAAAACAGAAGTAGGACGGGTTGTTGGTTTTTGGTTGTTGTGTTAATGGATTTGATTTTTTGGAATGTGAGGGGTCTAAACAAACCCAAGAAACAATTAGCAGTATATGCTTGTCTTAAGAGATTATCTGTTACTTTTGTTTTTTTAATAGATTCTAGGATTATATCTCCTTCCTATTTGAATAATGTTTACTCCTCCTTGTATCCTAGATGGACTTATTACAGTAATGTAGACTAGTCTTCGAATGCTAGGATTGTGTTAGCTTGGAATCTTGATAGTTTTCTGTGTTCTATACTAAGCTCTAGTGACCAGTTGATTCACTTAGACTTGTCCTGTAGGAACTGTTCTTCTTCCTTTTTAGAGACTTGTGTTTATGGGTCCAATAACCTCAACCATAGGAAGAATCTTTGGTTTGATCTATCAAACATTAACCACTCAGTAGGTAATCTTCCTCGGATTATTGGGGGAGATTTTAATGCTATTTTGTTTCCTCATGAAGCAGATCCTATAAGTTCCTATTCTATGAATGGGATGAGTGATTTTAGAAAGTGTGTTTAGGAAAATGCTTTGTTTGATTTATGGTTCAAGTTTTACTTGGAACAATAAACAAAGTGGAGATTCCTTTATTGCTAGGAAGTTAGATCCCTTATAAACTCAGCTTGGAGCTCTAGGTTTTCCAGTTCATATTGTGTTATTCAGAACCCAGACATCTTAGACCATTCTCCAATAGTGGTTAGGTATGCAGAAGAGAACTTCTCCTTTTATGTTCTCAAATTTTCTAGCTTCTCAGCCCAATTTCCTTCAGATTGTAGAGGATGCTTGGTCCTCTCAAGTTCAGGGTACTCCTATGTATTATGTTGTAACATCCCGTTACCGATGTGAGGGCATATCGGTAATTTGGATGAGTGAGCAGTGAGTGCATTCGTAATTGAATT
>JANKYF010000006.1:33860758-33886166 GCA_029829435.1 Erythroxylum hondense
AAACTTAGATTTGTTAAAGAAAATAACATTTCTCAAAATTTGCAATAAAAATATCAGCTTCAAAAACCATGTAGAAACATTTTTTCATGTAATAAAAGTTATCTTTTGCACTTTAAATGCATAGTTGTTCAAAACAATGACGTTTATTAAATACCTAAACATATTAGCATCCATTTGAAATTCAACTCTGCCATGCGTTGCCTAGGCTCAAAATTCACATGTCAATCGTCATACTTGTCTTAGGATGTTCTAATCCTATTTGAGAAATACAGTTTTCCCAACTTACCTTAAAAGAAGGTATACACTCTCTTAACTTCAACAATCCTGGGTACGGGTTTCCTGATTTACAACTCCTAAGCCTTTATACATAAAAAGGATATAAAATGAAATTACTACCTAAAAATAAATTTCCTTTTTATACACCCTCACATAGGTGTATAAAACCCAAAGTCACTCCTTATAAGCTATGGAATTTAAACATTAAACTTCTCACAGGTTTACTTCTTTACTAGTCACGTTAGCTTTTCTTTTGCATTTTCTAAGGCATTTAATGCCTTTAATCACATACTTACTCATTTTCAAACATAATTAAGCACATCTTTATCCAAGCACATTAAGTCGTTACTCATCAGTCTAAGCAACAATTCATGTTCACTCTAAGTTGACATAAAAGTTTTTTTCCAATGTATACCATTATAAAGCCTTAAATCCTAAATCAAGTTCACTTAGGCATTTTATCAAACACCTAATGTGCATGATTTTCAAGTCACATTTCGAAGACTTTATCATAATAATTCATGCTCTTTTCATGTCATATAGTAGCACTTCCAATCAATGACACATTCCACCACTCCATTCAAACCAATTTCCTCCATTTAAGCTACATTTTTTGAATTACACAACTCATTACATTAATCCACCATTTCTCCATCATTTCGACCTAAACTTAACCAACAAACATCTTCATCATTCTTCATCATCAATTCACATCATACATGTATAATTAACACCATAGGATTTATTTAGACCATCAATTTCAAAAGATATTTAAAAATTCACAAACTTTCACCTAAATGGGACAATTTCAGTTTTGACTTTAAGAACCCTCTCCATAACACATTTCATTCGTCTAAACCATCTTTCATGCATATTCAAGCATGGAGAAAAAAATATCTTAACACTAAACTCAAAATCATAATGTAGAGAGAGATGAGACAAAATTTACCTATTCTTTCCTTTAGTGATATCTTCAAATCCTTTGAGAATTTCTCAAATTAACGATAGATTTCAGTTCCTTAACCCAATTATCTAAAATTTACCTATTCTAGTACTTTTGATAATTCTCATGTGTATGCTTTTAGCATATTCATTATTCCACCATTGTTGCTAATTTAGAGGGATCCTTACCACTACATCTCAAAAATTTACCTTTCAAGATATTCAAACTATTCTTTAATAACTACCATTTGTGAACAATAAATATTTTCCACCATATTAGATTTTTGAGTTCAAATTGTTCGTTCTTTATATCTATCAGATCCATCTATTCTTTTTTCATGATAATTTATTTTCATGAAACTTTATTTCAAATGGTATTATCATCTCTTTTCCCACTTTAAGAGCCCCTTAATGTTTAAGGATTCTAGTAATTCCTTTCCTCCATTTACTAAAACATTCTTCTGTTATTCCTCCCTCTCCTTATTGCATTACTCTTGTAAGACAACCTAATGTTACCCTTTGTAATTATCATTATTACTATGCTACTGTTTCTTTATATAAACCTTACACTTATCATGAGGCTAGTACTAACCTTGTATATTAGTAAGCTATGAAAGAAGTACTTTAAGCCCTTACAAGTAGTCACACTTAGGATTTAGTTGACTTACAATGATATAAATTTTCTTTTAGTTGAAAGTAGGTTTACAAAATTAAAGCTTCAGTTGATAGTTGTCAAGAATGTCACCAGGCTCCATTTATATTAAACTTAAAAGACTATTATAGAGATAATTGGGTTGAAGATCTTACCGATCGATGATTTATCACTGGATATTGTTTTTTTTCTTGACAGTACCTTAACATTCTAGCGAATTAAGAAGTAAATTGTGGTTTCTCATTCTAACATAGAATCTAAATGTCAAACTCTTACCAAAACTTATTCTAAGCTAGTCTGACTTTGATGGTTACTTAATGATATGGAAGTTCTTCCCATGCCTTTATATTGTATAACAGTAATGCAATTCAAATTGCATGTCTTTCATAAGCATATATGTCACGACCCAGTATCACATTAGGCCCATGACAACCGCCGCATAACCAGGCTAAGGACACTCATGGTATCCTTAATCTGACTATGCAAGGCTAATTGAATATCTTTTTTTATAACTTGGGCAATGCAACGGCTATGTCCTAAAATTCCCAAAACCTATAACATTGTTTAACACACTTCTATACTCACATCTAACCATAACTTTAGGACCTTAAAGCCCACTCAAGGCAATCTCAACATTAGTATCAAAAGATTCATACATAAAGTTATTTATAAATCACAAGGCAGTTAAAAGTTATCATACAAAATCATAAAGCAAATCTATATAAACACAGTTCATGAGCCACTAGATAACAAAAATGCAAAATAAGAAACTACCCATGTGTGGTAATTTCCCGAAAATGTCAAAAGACCACACGATCCACTTAGAGCTTCAAACTCACTAAATTAACTTGCATGGTTGAAAAGTGGAGAGGGGTGAGTACTCTAAGTCCTCGGTGAGCGAGAAAAACATATAACACAAATAGAATTTGATCATACCAAGATGGTATAGATAACCTAAGAAACGAATATACATGACATAAAAACACAGAGGCCTTGTAAATGCCTCATTACATACTAGTTAGGAACAACATAGGCCCAGCATATTAATCACCCATCTAGTGGACATAGGTTCCAATTCCAGTATACAAATGCATAAAAACATCAGATGTATAAATGAAATCTCGTCAAAAAAAAATCAGAATAAGCCAAAACAATCATGTGTGACACCATTAGTCAATCAAACTAATGTGCACACCTACCAATTATCGGTGTTGACTTGAATTTCATCCTTGGTGAGTAAGGACTATAGTCGATAAGAGCGTCATGACCCTAGGTGATGACCTCATCGATGTCCAGACCCTAGGTGTGGAATCACCCACGAGTCCTATAAAAAGGTGTCGATACGACAACTGGACTTTCATGTACCAACATTAAGGGTATGGGGGTCATTTAATCAGTTGTACCTAGCACACGATTGGCCAATCATGTCTTCGTCAATCACCAAACTCATATACAAAAATTAAGTACAAAAATCAAGTAACGCATCATATTTTTATTTATTGGTCCAACCGATAAAAAGAAACCATACCATGGCTCTAAGCCAAAGAGAATGAATATCTGTATAGTACATGACTCAGTTATGATTATGTAAATTCCAAAACATTACTTCATGTAGTAAAAGTTATCTTTTGCAAACTATTCAAAAATGTAGTTTCATAAAATAAATCATTATTCTTTTCACTTTAAACTCATATTTGATAAAGACAATAACATTTCTTAAAATATGTAATAAAAATGTCAGCTTCAAAAACCATTTGAAACATTATTTCTTACAATAAAAGTTATCTTTTGTATTTCAAATGCATAGTTCTTCAAAACAATGATGTTTATTAAATTCTTACACATATTAGCATCCGTTTCAAATTCAATTATACCATATATTGCCTAGGTTCAAAATTTACATACCAGTCATCATACTTGTCTTAGGATGTTCTAATCCTATTTGAGGAATACGGTTTCCCCAACTCATCTCAAAAGAAGGTATACACTCTCTTAGCTTCATCAATCCTGGGTACGGATTCCTTGATTCATAGTTCCCGAGCCTTTATACATAAAAAGGATATACAATGAAATTACTACCTAAACATAAATTTCCTATCTATACACCCTCACATAGGTGTATAAAATGCAATATCACTCCCTATAAACTATAGAATCTGAACATTAAACTTCTCACGGGTTTACTTCCTTACTAGTCACATTAGCTTTTCTTTTGCATTTTCTAAGGCATTTAATGCGTTCAATCCTTTACTTACTCATTTTTAAAACATAATTAAGCACATCTTTATCCATGCACATTAGGCCTTTACTTGTCAATCTAAGCAACAATTCAAGTTCACTCTACGTAAACATAAAAGTGTTTTCCAATGCATACCATTATAAATTCTTAAATCCTAAGCCAAGTACACTTAGGAATTTTATCAAACATCTAATGTGCATGATTTTCAAGTCACGTTTCCAAGACTTTATCATAATAATTCATGCTCCTATCATGTCATATAGTAACACTTCCAATCATTACCTTAATCCACTTCTTCTCCCATCATTTTGACCTAACCTTAACCAACAGACATCTTCTTCATTCTTCATCATCAATTCACATCATACATGTATAATTAACACCATAGGATTCATTTAGACCATCAATTTCAAAAAATATTCAAAAGTTCACAAACTTTCACCTAAAATGGACAATTTCGATTTTGACTTCAAGAACCCTCTCCATGACACATTTCATTCATCTAAACCATGTTTCATGCATATTCAAGCCTAGAGAACAACATATCTTAACACCAAACTCGAAATCATAATGTAGAGAGGGATGAGACAAAATTTACCTAAACCTTCCATTGATGATATCTTCAAACCCTTTGATATTTTCTCAAATATAATGATAAATTTGAGTTCCTTGAGCCCAAATTAGCTTAGAACACCTTGATTGAGGTTCAAGAATCAAAAACTTGGTGGAAAAATAAGTGTTGGTTGAAACCCTCCTTCTCCTCTCTTCTCCTTTCTTCTTCTTTCTTTTAATTAAAATTAAGTGTTTTAATGTCCAAATAATGGGTTGCACAACCACACCATGAAGGAGGTTCTAGGATTTGACTCTTCTTTGACCAAACATGGTGAATTTGCCATTTTTCCCTTAGATTGTATGAAATTACCATTTTCCCCTCCAAACTTCCCTAAATTTGCAATTAATCCCAAAGTTTAGGAATCACCAAAACTTTTGTTTTTAATTTGGTGTTTGAATTTTTGGAAATAATAACTAATCCCTTAATTTTATAAAATTATATATTGGTCCTCTAATAATTGAAAAATTACATTTAAGTCCTTTGACTTTTAACAATTTGCTATTAAACTGTTATGTACATCAACTTTTCCAATTAAGCTTTCTAAGTGTCCAATAAGTCTATAAATCTTGTCTAATCACCTCTAAGGAATTAGAACACATTTAACTTAATCACCATGGTCATATCCATCCAGTGGACTCGGTTTTACACACTTAGAAGCTTATATGTCATAAATCTCTAAAATTTCGCATACTGAACAACTCTAAGCTTATGTAAGGTAATATAACATTATAAATCATTACATATATATCCATAGGACTTAAATGCATCTTTGAACTCATATATAACCATGTATATATCAATATACAGTAGCATCTCTATATACAGTCCAATACAAAAAGGCTCAAAGAGTTCGACGTTATAAGTCCTCCCCTCCTCAAAAGAGTTTCATCCTTGAAACTCCTAAGTTGAGGACACAATAAATGGGAGTATTGGCATCTCATAGTATCCTCAGGCTCCCATGTCATCTCCTTGACCTTGTCGTTCTTCCAAAGAGCTTTAACTGTAGGTACCTCCTTGTTGCATAATCTTTTTATTTATCGATCCAAAATCTGAACTGGTTTCACCTCAAAACTCAGGTCTTCTCTTAGCTCTACTAAAGGTGTCTCCCAAAGATAAGATGGATTTGGTAAATACTTTTTAAGCATCAAGACATTGAACACATTATGGATCCTGTTCAATTCCGATGGCAATTCCAAATGATACACCACAGTCTTGACACCCTCTAGGATACGGAAAGGTCCGATATATCAAGGGTTTAGCTTCCCTTAGCTCTGAAATATGATAATACCTTTCCATAGTGATATCTGAAAAAAACCATGTCACTAACTACAAACTCAAATGGTCATCACTTCTTATCCAGTAACTCTTTTAATGATCTTTGGTTACTTTCATCTTCTCTTGAATCATTTTTTTTATATTCTGATTAGTGACTTCTATCAATTTGGCTCCTTCAAATTTGGTTATACCAACCTCATCCTAGTATAGAGGTGTCCTGCACTTTCTCCTATAAAGTGCTTAATATGGTGGCATACCATACTTGTCTAATAACTATTGTTATAAGGGAACTCTATCAAAAGCAAGTGTTGGTCCCAACTACATTGGAATTCCATCACACATGCTCTCATTATGTCTTTTAGTATCTGAATGATCTTTTCTGACTAACCATTTTTCTGGGGGTGGAAGGTAGTACTAAACTTCAATTTAGTCCTTAAAGATTCCTGAAATTTAGGCCAAAATCTTGAGTTGAATCTCGGATCCCTATATGATATTATATAAAATGGCACCCTATGCAGCTTCCCAATTTCATTGATATATAGTGTTGTCAATCTCTCCAATGAGTACTTGTGTGGACAAGTAGAAAATGTGTAGACTTCGTCAATTTATCCACTATAACCCAAATAGCATTGTGACCCTTTGATGTACTAGGTAATCCAACTACAAAATCCATTGTTACATGCTCCCACTTCTATTTCGGAATAGGTAAAGACTGTAACATACCTGTTGGTTTCTAATGCTCTGCCTTAATTTTTTGACAGCGAAGGCATCTGGCCGTAAACTTTGCTATCTCTCTCTCCATTCTTGACCACTAATAACTCTCTCTAAGAGTTCGATACATCTTGGTACTACTAAGAAGCATAGCGTAAGTCGAACTCTGAGCTTCCTCCAAGATAGCTCGCCTGAGTCCATGGTCATTTGGCACACAAACTATGCCTTTAAAAACAAACAACCTGTCTTCCCTTAGCTTGAACCCCTCACTTTCTTCGAATCATAATTTCTCCTGAATAACTCTTAAATCGGGATTGTCAGCCTACAATCTCCTAATCTCATCAAATAATGTCGTTTGAACTTCAAACTATGCTATTAATGTTCCATCATCCTCTGCCAGTGGGAGTCCAACCCCAAGGCTTCACACATTCATCAAATATGTTATGTAAGGATCTTGCCTATCAATTACAACCGAACAGGACTTACGACTCAATGCATTGGCTAACACATTTGCTTTTCCTAGATAATAGTCAATTATTAAGTCATAATCCTTAATCGATTTCAACGATCTCCTTATTATGATATTTAGCTCTTACTGTGTCATTAGATACTTCAGACTTTTGTGTTCGGTTTATATACGACAAGTATCCCCATAAAAATAGTGTCTCCAAATCTTTAGTGCAAATACTACCACTGCAAACTCCAAATCATGTATACGACAAGTATCCCTGTGTAGGTAGGGCAAGCATTGGTGCTGAAGTCAATGGCTTCTTCAGCTCCTGGAAACTCGCCTTGCATTTGCCATCCTACTAAAATTTTATTCCCTTTGATTTAAACCTCATCAAAGGAGTTGCAAGCACGGAAAAATCCTCAACAAATCTCTTATAATAACCAGCTAATCCCAAAAAGCTATGGACTTCTGTCATCCTATTCAAGTATAGCTTCCACTTTCTTCGGACTTATAAAAATACCTTCCCTTAATGCCACATGCCTAAAGAATCCAATCTCCCTCAACCAAAATTCCCATTTTGAAAACTTCACATACGACTGTCTTTCACGAGGTTTTTGTAGCACAATCCGGAGATGTTTAGGATGCTCCTCTTCATTCTTAGATTAAATCAGAAGATCATCAATGAAGACTATGATAAACTAATCTAAATAAGGAGGGAACACCCTGTTCATGAAATATATAAAAACTGTAGGTGCATTTGTCAATCTGAATAGCGTTACCAAAAATTCATAATGTCCATACCTCGTCTGAAAGGCAGTCTTTTGCACATCATTCTTATCAAACTTTAATTGACGATACCGAAACCTCATAGCTATCTTTGAGAATATTGTAGCTCCTCTTAATTGATCAAATATGTCATCGACCCTGGGAAGTGGATATTTATTCTTGATGGTAACCCTTTTTAACTGCCAATAATCAACACATAAGCGGAGGGTTCCATCCTTTTTTTACAAACAATACTAGTGCTTCTTATGCTGAATGACTTAGTCTGATGAAGCCCTTATCCAACAACTCTTGTAATTGAATCTTCAACTATTTCAATTATGTTGGTGTCATGCGATACAGTGGTATAGATATTAGTGTCGTCCCCAGGACCAAGTCAATAGTGAAATTAAACTCCCAATCAAGTGACAATCCAGATAATTATTCCGAAAAGACATCCAAAAACTCACACACAATAGGTACATCTCCAAGTTTGACTCTTTGTGCTGAAGTGTCAATCACATATGTGAGGTATAACTAGCATCCCCAACGAATTAACCTCTTAACCTTAACCAATGATATCAAATAACTCATTAATACTCGTTCGTCATTAGAAAATTTAATCAGGACTCGATCTTAAGGTTTAAACTCTACCTCTTTTTAAAAACAGTCTACCTTGGTGTAATACCTCTCTAACCAGTTAATCCCCAATATCACCTTAAAATCTCAAAGATCGAGGGGAATAAGATCTACATTTAACCAACATCACCGATCTTTATCTCTCAAGCTGTATATACTTCATCGCAAGCCACTTGCTCTCCAAGAGGAGTGACTACAATGAGAAGGGGATTTAATGGCTTTAAGGGATGATTAATATCTTTTGGCTCAAGTCGCAAAGGTCCAACCTAGCAACAACTTCCCCTTCCTCATCTAACCATGCTATCACTATAAATTAAAGAAAAAGACATAGTTTAATAAAAGAGATTGGGCTAAGCCTAGCTTATCCGATATCTCAAACATCCTAAGGAATGTCGACAAGTACTATGATCAAGGTCGAAACCATCCGACCATTAAGGATGTCAACTTAACAATCTGAGACTCAACTTCTCAACCAAAGGCTTTCGACACCCAGACTCAACTCCTAAGGCTCATAAACATTTTGTAAATAGAGATAACAATTTAAAAAATGTACTAACAATGGCTCTGATACCAATTTAATTGTCACAACCCAGTACCACATCAGGCCCATAACAATCGTCGTATGAACAGGCTAAGGACACTCACGATATCCTTAATCCGACTATGTAAGGCTAACTAAATACCTTTTTTTATAACTGGGGTAGCATAACAGATGTTTCTTAAAAATCCCAAAAATTGTAACAATTTCTAACACGCTTCTATACTCACATCCAACCACAACTTCGGGACTTTAAAGCCCACTTAAGGCAATGTCAACAATAGTATCAAAAGATTCATACATAAAGTTATTTATAAAACATAAGGCAATCAAAAGTTATCTTACAAAATCATAAAGAATATCTACATAAACACAGTTCACGAGCCACTAGACAACAAAAGTACAAAATAAGAAACTACCCACGTGTGGTAATACCCCAAAAATGTCCAAAGACCACATGATCCATTCAGAGCTTCAAACTCACTAAATTAACCTGCATGGTTGGAAAATGGAGGGGGAGATTACTTTAGGTACTCAGTGAGTGGGAAAATCATATATCACAAATAGAATTCGATCATACCAAGACGATATAGATAACCTATGAAGTGAAAATACATGACATAAAAACACATAGGCCTAGCCTATGCCTCTTCATATACTGATTAGGAACCACAGAGGCCCAGCCTATTAATCATCCATCCAGTGGATGTAGGTTCCAATTCTAGTATACAAATGCATAAAAAAATTATATGTACAAATCAATCTCATCAGAAAATAAATATCAGAATAAGCCAAAACAATAATGTGTGACACCAGTAGTCCGTCAAACTAATGTGCATACCCACCGATTATCAGTTTTGGCTCAACTTTCATCCACGGTGAATTTGAACTATAGTGAACAAGAGTGTCATAACCTTAAGTGATGACCTCGTCTGTGTCCAAACCCTAAGTGTAGAATCACTCGCGAGTCCCATAGAAAGTTGTCAATATAGCGACTCGACTTTCACGTACTAGCGTCAAGGTTATAGGGGTCGCTTAATCAGTTGTGCCCAACATATGAGTGGCCAATCGTCTCCTCACCAATCACCAAAATCATATTAAAAAATTAAGTACAAAAATCAAGTAAAGCATCATATTTTTATTTATTGGTCCAACCGATAAAACGAAACCATGCCATGGCTCTAAGCCAAAGAGAACAAATAAATGCAAAATACATGACTCGATTATGCCTATGTAAATTCCAAAACATTATTTCATGCAGTAAAAGTTATCTTTTGCAAGTTATTCAAAAATATAGTTTCATATAATAAAGCACTATTCTTCTCACTTTAAACTCATATTTGTTAAAGACAATAATATTTCTCAAAATATGTAATAAAAATATCAGCGTCAAAAACCATGTTGAAACATTATTTCATACAATAAAAGTTTTCTTTTATACTTCAAATGCATAGTTGTTTAGAACAAGGATGTTCATTAAACACGTACACATATTAACATCCATTTGAAATTCAATTCTACCATACGTTGCATAGGTTCAAAATTCATATACTAGTCATCATACTTGTCTTAGGATATTCTAATCGTATTTGAGAAATACGGTTTCCCCAACTCACCTCCAAAGAAGGTATACATTCTCTTTGCTTCAACAATCTTGGGTACAGGCTCCTGGATTCACAACTCTCGAGCCTTTATACATAAAAAGGATATACAATAAAATTACTACCTAAACATAAATTTCCTATTTATACACCCTCACTTAGGTGTATAAAACACAATATCACTCCCTATAAACTATAGAATTTAAAAATTAAACTTCTCATAGGTTTACTTCCTTACTAGTCATATTAGCTTTTCTTTTGCATTTTCTAAGCCATTTAATGCCTTTAATCCCATACTTACTCATTTTCAAAACATAATTAAGCACATCTTTTTCCTAGCACATTAGGCCTTTACTTATCAATCTAAGCAACAATTCAAGTTCACTCTAAGTAAGCATAAAAGTGCTTTTCTAATGCATACCATTATAAAGCCTTAAATCCTAAGCCAAGTTCACTTAGGCATTATATCAAACATCTAATGTGCATGATTTTCAAGTCACATTTGCAAGAATTTATCATAATAATTCATACTCCTATCATGTCGCATTGTTGGACTCTGTTTCTAGAGACCAACGATCAATTCGTTTACTAGAAGATATTTGACCCGGGTATTGAAATGAATTCCAAGAAGATCATCTGGGACAGTCGCGTGACATAGGTGTGAATGATAGGTGGAAATCATTTTCATTTAAAGGAATTCTCAGCATGGCAGAAAAGGGAAGTTGCTGTGGCGAAAGTCATTCCTCGCTGCGGCGAAGACGCCCTCATAAAGGTTCGTCACAGCGAGAGTGGTTCTTCTCCGCGACGAAGACACCCTCAGAAGGGTTCGCAGTTTGGCAAAATTTGGCTTCGCCGCAGTGAAACACTCAGAATCTAAAATTTCAAAACAATTTTAAGCAAACACATATATTCAAATCTAACCACAAGCTAAACATACTCACACACCAAAGAAACTTCATGTCATTACAATACCAAAGAGTTTAAACAACTTTACTTACATAACATCATACATATCCAAGCTTAATATAAACAAAAAATAATGCTTAATGTTGATATACCTATAAAGCTATCCAAAATATTCACTAACTTAGTACAAAAGCCCCTAACTATCTTGGAGTTTTCGATGCCCTGCAAGGATCAACTGTCGTCTTTTTCTGCACCTGAGGGAAAAGTGGGGTGAGCTACACAGCTCAGTGGCTAAAATATTTATAGCCATCAACAATTAGCACAAATTCGAGCATATATATGTATATGTACTTAGCAATTTAAGTATTCTCAAATCTATTCTAGCAATTTGATCATTGACCAATAAAGTTCAAGACTCAATTAAACAAGTTAGTGCATAACACATAACATTTAAATGCATCATACTTGACAATTAAAAGATGCAATGCACAAACAAACGACCTAAGGGTTCCATGGAAACAGAAGGGAGAAACTGAAGTTTGCACACTGAACAGAATGAGTCCATGTTCGGAGCTCATATGCCAGAAGCAGGCCACCGGAAGAAGGCTCTTGTCGACGTGCACGTGACGAATAGAATGGTTCCACTATCATTCACACAGAAGCACATAATTGTTTTATCATATGCTCATACTTTTATGCTTTTCCTTATTTACTTCAAAATGCTATAACCTCTTTCAAGGTGTAACATAATCACAAATTATCATACATTATCAATCTTCATAACAATTCAACCAAATCAAGCAACTTAGACATATGCACACAAAGGCAAGAATTTGCCCAATCACATAATAACTACAACTAGATTACCCACCTAATATCGCTTGAAATCCAAATTCAAGTTTGCCTTTCCTCTTGCTCTCGGATAGGGCTTGCTTGGTTTCCTATAACAAACCAAGTTCTCATTCAAACAACATTTAAAGGAAATTCATAAAGCTTCAATAATCAAAATGCTAAAATTGAACCATAACTCTTTCAAATCCCTACTTTCGGGTCAACTTTTCCATGATCATTATAATCAGGTGAATGAATAAATTTAGTTACACTTCCCTCTAAAGAAATGTTCTTCATTGTCTTAAGTTTTCAATGACACCAAACTCGTTCAATTTGGTTCAGAAATCAAGAACTTATACTCAAAACATGTTGGGACTGCCCTTATACTGAAAAAATATTCTATACTAAAATTCTTTCCAAAAATTGATATCCTTAGAGACTGAATTTAAACTTCATTTCTTCACAAAACTTGTAGTCCTATGTCTCTAGTTTACTCCAAATAAAAAATCATCTCATTTGGACATGTACACAAAAAGTGTCCAAAATACCAAAATATGTCTGTGCAGGAAAATTGGAGTTCGTCGCGGTGAATGCAGAAGTTTGCAGCGGTGAACATAGAAGTTTGCGTCGCGGCGAAGATAGAAGTTCGCCACGGTGAACTTCTCCAGAAACTCAAACCGAAGACCTTTCTCGACATTCTTCATCTATATACTATCCATCTTTCAAATATAACCCATCTTAACACTAAAACATCTCTTTTATTTCATTTCCAAGCTCATTTCAACACAATATCATTAACAAATACATCAAAATCTATCCTTGATCATTAACCCTAAAAGATTAAAACATTTCCATACATCATTCATCAACAACTTCCTATCCACATTCCACATTGCCTTTCACTTCTAGCTAACCCTAATTATACTTCATCTAACAATGAAGAAGAGGTAAAGTTTATACTTACTCGATTTAGCCTTAAAATCTTCAAACTCTTCAAGAATCTCCAAACCCTAGCTTTTCTCTTCTTTTCTTCACCCACGATTTCTTCTTCTTCAAAATACAAGACAACTTCTTCTTCTTCTTTTTAAACCCTTAATGAGTGTGCAATGTCCATTTTGCCCCCTTACCTAATGCCTTATGCCTTATACCCTTAAGTGAACTTCCAACAATGCCCTTCATTCATTCTTATAACATTAATACTTCAATTCAATTAACCTATATCATAAAATATCACCAACCTTAACCTAATAATTAACTCCAAAATTTAATTCATCAACACCTCATAATTCACTTAACTCATGCTTAATAAATAATAAAAATTTTGGGGCCAACATTTTGAGTTTATGGTTTCATAAATTATTGAAATGATTTGGCAATTTTGAAAGCTAGATTTATTTTTACACTTAGAATCATTGTTAATAATATTAAATTTGATTTTGTTGATAGAACTTTTTGCAACAATTTAAAATATTCGTCACTAAAAATCCAACTTTGTGCGTCAATTCACAAAGTCGTCGACCTTTGGAGACAAAAATGCTAAAATGTAGTAAAAGGATGAGCCTTTTGTGATGATTCCCATAAATCATCGCCAAAGATGTGCATTAGTGACAATTCTGTAAAATGTTACGAAATGATAAGCTTTTGGCGATGTATTAAAAATCTTCGCCAAAAATTGAAACATAAATAAAAGTCAACTTTGTTGTAGTGATTAGTTTTGTTAGTAATATGTTAATTTGATTCACACAATCTTTATTGTTCATGACATATAGATATTTACTACAAAAATAATGGTCATTGTTAGACTGAATATAGAATTTTTTTTAAGTAGATACCTACATATTATGAATAATAAAGATTTCTTTCTCCAAATCTGCAAATTACTAATAGAGCTAATATTTTGAATTGAATCGTTAAAGTTTTAATATATTATTTATTGAATTGAAAATTTTAAAAGTTTAAGAAGTTAATTGAAAGTTTTATTATATATGTAACACGTGTGACATGAAGGGGCAGAAATTGAGAGTCTCAGAAGTCAAATCCACCGAATACATGTTAACCAAGATACGTTTTCTATATCCAATCACAACTCCGTTGCGTTGTATATGATACGCAATCATTTTACCATACATTAACATACATACATACATGGCGGAAGATGCTGGAGGCGATCCCCTGTACAGCTGCAAGAACTGTCGGAATCCACTGGCCTTCAGGAGCGATCTTCTTTCTAAAGCTTTTCTGGTGATAACTAATATCATATATATAGATCGACTTCATTCAATTATATACGCACTGCTCAAACTCTTCGAGGCTTTTTGTTTTGTCTGATTTTCTTCTTTTTTCCTCCCATTTAGTTTAGTAAGATCGCTCGCTGTCCTTATTCTGATCTATTTCTAGAATATCTCCTGTTTTGTAATTTATATAACAAATATACTTTTGATAGTAAATTATTTTAAATTGGGATATCGTAAATTTTGAAATTAGTAAAAGTGTCCACCTTTTAAATGAAGGTCATTCTGAAGGCGTGAAAGGGGAAGCATTTTAGTTTTATGGTCCCAAATAACTACAGGATACAAAAATTATTCATTAAAAAAGGCAACATTCTTTTTTTCTGAAAATTGTTGTGCCATAAAGATTCTATTTTTTTAAACCTGTAAAAGTATAGAATTAACATTTCTCATTTTTTAATGCAAGATTCATTCTAAGTGGTTAGGGTGGTAGGAAAATTTCTTAAAGATTGTTGTTAATGATGAATACTATGAATTGTTAGGCAAAATCGGGGCAGGCATATATGTTCTCTCATGTTATGAATGCAATGCTGGGAAAGAAGGAAGACAAACAGCTGATTACTGGGCTATTCACAGTCTCCAAAACATACTGCAGCAAATGTGGCGAAGAGTTAGGCTGGATGTATGTGAAGGCCTATGATCCCAAACAGATGTTCAAACAAGGCAGATTCATAATTGAGAAAGCCAAGATTGTCAAACAATATTAATGAAGGCAGCCCTGGTTGATCGCACTTACTAAATAATCCCTTCATGATGTATGGCAGGCGTCCTGGTGAAGCTGTTCTGCACATGTTTTGCAACATTCTTATTGTTGCATCAAGATTATGTTACTGAAATCCATTTCTATCTTTGATAAAATTCAGTAAGATTCTACAATATTAAAATGTTGTTTTGGGGCTCTAAACTAAGATATTTACAATTTTACTTCAAAAATTATTAATGATGAACATTATATCATAATTAAAAGTTAAATTAACTTTTTTTATTTTCTTTGAAAGCATTAAATTTGTCTTTTTTTTCATAAGTGAATATGATCATGCCTAATCCTACTCTTGTCTGAAATTTTGGTACTTATCATACATAAATCAAAGTTCATTAGTTGTTCAATATCTTGTAATTATTAAAATCATATGAACAAATCTACTTGATTGAACAATCTTTCGTCAACAAATGCAAGAATCGGAGGAAAGAAGGAAACTTCAAGTTTTACAACAAATGCAAGAAGCTAAGAATTTTTAGACAATGATTTGCTTCTTTTGTCCGGAGTTGATAAATGAAGACATTTTTTGTTTGTAATCAAACTAGATAAAGAGTTGCAAATTAGTGAAAAATCAATGAATATGTGTGCTACTAAATGATAGCTCTCATAACTTTCAGTGAATTCTCTTGACTTATTATCAATAAGGGTAAGAGCCACTTTTATGTATATACGAGAACTAACCATTATACAAAACGATTTTCTACTTAGACAAGCTTTCAATTGACGAACCATCCATTTACATATATTGGTATACTTGTCAAAACTAAGAGACCAACCTATAGAGACTACATACCTCTACTTGAAAGGATTTAGAGGGAAATTAGGCACTAGCTTCAAATTTCTCTCATATGCTAGTCATCTAGTATACATATTTTTTCTAAGAATCTATTAGAAGCTTCTTATGGTTAGGAGATGACTGACTTATTTTGACAGTCAATACTGTAATAATTGCAAGTGCACATTATAGTTGTATCTAGTACTGACAAGTACGAGTTCATCCCACGAAGACAATGAATACTAATAATTATCCTTCCCTATTATCTAGCCTAAGGATCGATTTTAGATTTCTAATTAAAGAAAAATAAAAGTAAGCTATAAAATAAAATAGGAAACAATAATGAACATAGACACAGTGTAATTCACTTAAAAAACTATCGTTATCATAAATTAGTATCGAGGTTCAAATCCCCCTAAACCCTTAACATATTGATCTTTTATCATGCAATTGTTTTGTTGATGTATTAGACCGTGGAGACTCCTATGGTATGCTAATAGCTAACCTTGAATGTACTAACAACTAATCCTAAGGTTTACAACCGAATTACTTAGGTTAAAGTTTAGGATTACGCTACCAATTTATGAGTCTCTCTATTAGGTTTGACCCTAATCCGAAAGATTTATGACATCCTATCTATAGGGTTGCACTCCTTCCAATTATGGTAGTTCTATTCAAACATAGGATTTCTCAATCTCTACGTATGAAATCAGGTTATAAATAAAACACCTAATCATATCCAATATAATAATCATATCAATTGCATTAATAAAAGAATTAAATCATATCAAAGTACTAACATAAGGTTCATCTAACCTAAATAATAACTTAGCGTTTAGTTACACATTATCAATCATGAAATGAAATATAAACTAAAAAAAAAGAATTGTCATCTATAAAATATTCTTGCAATATAGGGGTTTGATCTTGTATTCCAACGGAAGTGTTGATGATTTCTTCGTGTTTTTCACTTCTTTGGACAAAAATTGCCTCTTGAGAACTAAATCCACGTCTAAAAATCACCTCCCCGTGTTGCTCTACAACTCTCTTCTACCATTGCCATTAAACATTTCCTTTATATTTAAGGTTCTAGGGAGATGCACGGTCGTGCATTAGACCGTGCATGATCAAAAATTACAAGAATCGTGAAGATGCACGAGTTTGAGGAAGTGCACAGTCGTGCATCCTTTCTACACTTCAAATATTCAATTCCTATCGAGATCTCATCCGAATTCTTTTCCTTGTAGTCCATGAAGGTAATTATGCTCTGTAAATACACTTGGAGAGGATTAAGTACCAAATATACATTAAAATATCAAATATCAAGACAAAATACATCAAATATGAGGTAAAATTATGATCAATTATATTAGGAGACATCACTAAAAATATCAATTGCTAAATTTAAATGGACAGAAGTATGTAAACCAAAGGAAGAAGGAGGAATAAGCATTGCCTTCATTAGAATAATCAATTAAGTTTTGATGAAAAATCAATTTGGAGAATTCTAACTGAAATTTGGAGAATTCTAATTGACAGAAAGGCATTATGGGTGAAATGAAACCACTTAATTTTTAAAAGAAAAGAGCCTATAGAAAGTGACTTCTAAATCTACTATATTATAGATAATGGTGTAAATCCTAAACCTAAAGGAGCAATTTGTATAGAGACTAGTGAGAAATGGGAAATGGAAACTCATTTTAGTTTTGGTATGACAATTTAATAAGTTGAGGACACTATACAAAATTACAAAATTATTAAATTTGAGAAACCTCATTCTATATAATGCCAAAATAAGGAAATTATTAGAGTCAATATGTTAAGATATAGTTATAGATAATTATTTATAATCTTAGATAATTTCCCTTATTATAGCCCACATGTGAGTAGAAATGTTTCAGTAACTCCATTGAAAAATGCTTTAAGAGTGTTTACAAATAGATCCTATATAGAATTATTCATAAATCAAACTTAAAGAGTTAATTAGTTCAATTCTATATGGTCCAAGCACCTTCTCCCTAAAGTTTCCTTCATTCAGTGGCTTGAAGTGAGGCAAAGATGGAAACATTAACATCACTATATATTGTAGGTTATGTAATCAACGACCTGAAACTATACACTGTTTATTTTTTAATGCTCTATCTCATCAAGTTTATAAATCAATATTCAGTAACCCTATAACTTAGGATGTTCCCTATTATATTAGTTTAAAATTATGGATTAGAGTAGTTGAGATTAAAATATATGAAAGGGTTATCTCCTGATCTTTGAAATTGTTTTAAAAGTGTTATTTCTACCATCTAAAAAGAAAGGAATCAGAGAGTATTATAAGTCAAAGAGAAGTTATTTCTCAAATCTTACATGATTTGTTACAATGGATAAGAGAATAGCTCATAACTAAAGATATCAATTTCCATGTAGCATATATATGGCTAAAAGATGGGAAATTATGACTACAACGTTGTATAATAATCAAAATTGACATTAAAAAGTTCCCTAAAATGTTATAACTGATGTATAATCATAAAAGGATGTATAGATTGGTAGCAGAGATAGCAAGCCTAAGTATAAATGTTAAGAGAGTGAAGCTCAATTCCCTTGAAAAATTTCTCAAGCTTAGCTCTCACCTCTTTATTAGATTTAGATTCCTTATATTTTTTTTATCTAAAATACTTATTTAGTGGTTGCTTACTTAAATCCTTTTATGAGACTTGGATGTAAACACTTACCTTATACCTTTATTGTTTCAATATAACTCTTTAACTTATAATATGGTTTTTCCCCATTACTTCATACACACACACACACACACACACACACACACACACACACACACACACACACACATAAATATAAGAATAGTATACACGCATGCATGTGCACGCGCATGCACACACACACACACACGCATACACTTGCAAACTTGCATGGACACACGCGCGCGCGCGCGCACACACACACACACACAGACATGCATTCACACGCACTATGACTATATTTTCCAAACTTATTTGAGTTTATTATTATTAATATGTAAGCTTCAATGTGCTATCAAGTTTATACTTTACTCTTTTTGATGTATATCAATTATAGAGAGAGAAGCTCTAACTTGTCTCTTCATCTTAGCTTGTACGTATGGTTTTCTTGTTCTCTTTTGGTTCTACTTTCCTTATAAAAGGTCTCCCCTTTCTTATTTAGTTCTTGCTTCCATTTGCTCTAAATCTTCTAGCTAAGTTCCTATTCTTCCTCTCACGATTTATTAGCTTCCTTCTTTTTCCTTTTTCCTCTTCCTTATCTCTTGGTTTTCATTCTTTAACTCTAGTTTATGTTCCATCTCCACCTTCCCCTCATTCTTAAAGATTTATATTTTATCTCTTCTAGTCTAGGGGCCCTCTATTTCCTTTCTCACCCTAGTCTTCCTTTACTCTCATTCTTTACTCCCTTTCTTTTCACTTTTGTAATATGTTTAATCCTAAGTCTCTATCAGTTATCCACTTTCACTTCTTCCCTAAAACACCTCCCCTTTTACCCACTCAGTCCCTAAAAATAGTAGCTGTACTAGCTTTAACTTTGGCTTATGGTTAATATCTTCCTTATACTCACGCCTCTCTACCATCTATTACACCTAACAATGTCTCAATCAAAAAGACTTACTTTAAGTTCTTAGAGATATTGTACCATTTCAAATGTTTTAGTCTTGTCTTCCTAAGCTTAAAATTGGTGTTAAAATTATCCATATTTAGTAGACATTCTTAAGGAGTTTTCAAGTGGGATAAAACTCTTATCAGGTTCTTTTTTAGTAAAAGACTTACATTCCTATTGTTAAACACTTGGGATCACTATCACTAGAAATAGTAAGGGCTTTAAGAAGTCTTGTTCAATAAGGAGAACATCTTCCTATTCAAGATTGATCAATAGAGCTAGCTCAAAGCATCATAAAAATAGGGCCATGAAATTTCAATTACCGATCCCTTCTTTTTTAAAAGATGGAATCGTGTATTCAAATAAAAAATAATTTAAAAAATAAGTGAAACTTTGGATTAACATTAATAATATCCCGTTGAAGTATTAGAAAACAAAAGGTATAAGCTACAATCTTGAAGAGTATTAGTTATATAAGAAATTATTTTCTAGTGGACATTAAACATAAAAGCCTTGATGAAATTCCACTTTTGAGGTTAGAGGGAGAGGGAAAGCATAACTTATTCATAGAGGCATGATCAACCTAAATAAAAGAAAATATGGCAATCTACTAGTATTCAATTTAGGTGACTATTATATGCTTATGAAATTACACCTTGAAGAGCCATCAGAAAAAGTTACAACAAAAGTGGTAAATTTAAGGCCTTTAGCTAATAATAATCTTAATAGTGAAAAGGAACATGAGGATACGCAACCGGAGATTTTGCTTTAATTTTACATGAGAAAAATACTACTTCATATAGATAGAATGCTTAAGAACTCTTAAAGGAGGAAAAAAACTATAAAATAGTATGAGGGGAGCTTCAAGACCATCAAGGATGTCTAGACACTACCTCTTAAAACTCTTTTTAAGAGCTGAAAGGGGGAACGAATTGCTACAACTAATCCTCAATACCATAATATCATTTCTAGTAATGTATAGATCAAGGAAAGTAGTAAGGAATCAAAAAAATAGTAGCCTATAAATGATTCGAGTTGTCAATTCAATCCTATGGAAGGAAGTCCAATAAGAAAAGGAAAGGATCTAAAACATCCCCTAATTAATTGCAATATTATCTTTAAATATAAAAAGGCATAATTTCCCTAAAACGTAATTACCTTTGCAAGAGTTCTTAGGAGTAGTTAAGCCATTTATGGTGGCTCCTTTTGAAACTAAGCTAAAAGAAGTAAATTGTAAGAGTCTAAGGTTTTTGAAAAAGCATTGGCAATTAATCTTGAATCACCAAAGACATTTTAATGATATAATAGGTATAGCATATGATCTTAATAGAATTGAAGTGGCTCATTCAATTGTAGAGGAATAATTTATCCACCCCTTTGTGAAGTTAAATTTGGAAAGAATTGACTTCCACATCAAATTTTTACTATGTTTATAATCTTGCTTTCCAAAGAATTAATTTATAGAGTCAATTACAAGACTTGGGAGCCACTGTTATCCTACTTTTGATCTTTATTGGTTATTTTATATGTATGTTTCATGCCACAAAAGTAAAAGGAAATTCATGTATTAGGAACTTCGTTCAAGATTTCAAAACATGTGTTATTAACATTCATGCCACAAACTTGAAAACAGCAAGAATCTTCCATACATAGAATAAGAAATAAAAAGAAAGATGGTTCCTAAAATTTTTTTTAAAAGGATCTTATGAATGAGTCAAATATTTTCCCTTTTCCATATAGTTCCACAATCTTATATTTTATTATCACAATATTATAATGATTTGGGATTTGTATCAATGTTGACGAAAATCAAGGGAGACAAGAGGAGCAAAAGGAGAGGCATATTTGAGCAAGTTATAAGCAAGGAAATTCAAGGTGAGTTTCACTTTTATAATTAAGTAATAAGCTATTAAAGTTTCTTTCAAGAAATGACAATAAATGATTTTCAACTACTTTATTCATGTGCCTTTATTATTTTTGTAAATGTTGTAAGAATGTGCTATATGGTTGTATATGAATTGTGTAAATTGTTGATGAATCAAATGATGGAAATGACTTTTAAAAGAATAGCAAGTTTACTAAATCAAGTTTTGAAAATGCATATGAAGTATTCATGCTCATGAAATACAAGTTTTCAAAAAGGTGTCATTTTGGGTAACAAGTTTACAAGTTATGAAATATGTGTTTTATGGGTTTGTGATAGTTCCTCAAGAATCCTCAGGTGTAGGTTGACCAAGTTATAGGCTTCTCTCGCCTGCCCACTAGTGGCACGGAGTTCCTTTATAGACTCCCTCAAATTTATGACTGCACATGACCATTATGTAAAAATGTGTAGTGCGTCATGTTTATGGATCTACCCAAACTATTTTGATATGCTTATGTGCTCATGATAAATTGACAAGAGTGATGCATACATAATTTGCATAAACGTGAATTTCTGCATTAGAAATGACTTTATAAATGGTTTAGTATGCTATCGATTATAAAATTATTACCCACGGGCTTTAAGCTTACCCCCATTCTCCTCCCCCATATCCAAGTGATGAGCAAGATATCGAGTAGTCAAGGGTCAAGCATCACTCCGATCTTTGTTTATTTTGTATTTGAAGCAAATCTTGTAAAACAAGGCTTTAGTTGCATTTTGAGCAACTCATGATTCACTTATCTTTTGTATTTTGAAATTTTGAGATATTAATGTATTTGCAGCTTGAAATGCCCACTAAAGTTTTGTAAAACTCTTATCTTTTGAGGCAAATGGAATATAATGGCATTTTTGGTCGTGACTTTCTCTCTCAGGTTTGTTCATTGCATTTTTTAAGTTTGCATAAGGGAAAAGTTCCTGTTCGGACGTCAGGGGAAGATCTGGATTAATCTAGGTTGATTTAGGCAAATGTGCCTTTAGAAAGTTGTAGGTCTTTCTTTTAGCTTTCCAATGGTATATAGTATAGAATTTTCGAACATCTAGGCCGAAAGTTATGGTCCTTAGAAAGGGAGATGCTTAGGAGTATATAGTGGTATTATCTGTAAAGACGAATCGTTTGTGATGATGTCATATTGTCTGTGATGACGTCATATCATCTATATAATTATATCGTCTGTGATGACATTATTCGTCTTAAGAGTTGCATCGTCTTAAGTTAATTTTACTTCGTCTTAAGTTGACTCCGTTTCGTCTTAAAAGTTGCATCGTCTTAAGTTGACTTTGCTTTGTCTTAAGTTGACTCCGCTTCGTCTTAAGAGTTGCATCGTCTTAAGTTGACTCTGCTTCTTCTTAAGAGTTGCATCGTCTTAAGTTGACTTTGCTAATTTGTCTTAAGTTGACTCTGATTCGTCTGCTTTCCGCTTCGTCTGCTTTTTGCTTCGCCTGCTTTTTGCTTCGTTTGCCTTTTGCTTTGTCTGCTTTTTGCTTCATCTACTTTCTGCTTATGTGACCTAAATTTCTTCTTCTGTACACTATTCGTTTGATCATATCGTCTGCTCCATTTTTGACCCTTCAGATGATAGAATTTGCCTTTGAGGTCTTCATGAAAGTTGTAGATCTCAAAGTCTCCTATCAAAACGTCATAAGATGATCTTAATTTGATATCCCAAATGACAGTTATGCTAATTGCCCCAAGACAAGTGCAATATGATTGAGGTCAAAACCCCGCTTGATTCTTTCCACCATAACTTTGTTATGGGATCTCCATATGAGATGACTCTTCTCTCTAATTAAATCAGAGACATAGAGCCGCAAATGTTTTGAACAAGTCAAATTGAAATTTCAGTTTGAGGTTTCCCAAAATCTGTTCGGAAATAGGAAAAAGTGAGTTGTTTTGATATTTTGCCCTAGTGGGGGCTCGCCACTCTTGTGGGATACGCATTCAGATGTCACTTAGGACATTGAGCAAGTGACCCACGAGGGCGGGGTGCCCTATATCCATTGCCAACTTGTAAGTCTACTTCACCTTCTTGCTACAAGGTCCTACAACTAATACAGTAACTCTTGCTTTATTATCGACTTGCAAGTCTGCTTCGCCTTTTTGTAACAATTTACTCACTGTTAACATCTACATATTGTTACATATATGAGAACCATGTCCAATATTAGATACCCAAGAATATAGAATAGAAGTACAAAGATTGACATCAACCATAAGTGTACTTAAAGGTGTAGCTTCTGTAAGATTTTATCTTTTATGTTAGCAAGATAAGCTTTATAGTTCCTTTTCTAGTATCCATTGAATCCACACAGAAAATGTGTCCTTGTCATTGTTTTTCTTCTTAAGACCACCATTTGTCTTTATTGACTCGGGAAACAACATTATGTTTATACTTTTTAGTCTTATTATAACCCTTTTTTCTTGCTTCAAGAAGAATCTAAGACAAAAATAAGGTTGGGTTCCTTCTTAAGGCATCCATATATAGTCTTGAGCATTTCAATTGTTCAAGCAATGACGCATCCTTTTTTAATTTATATGAAAGTTTATCACAAGTTAAGAAAAGCTTAGAGTAAGAGACTAAAGCACCAAATCAGTACTTAACCCATAGTCTATGGCTGAATCTAATTGGCCTTAGTTTTCAATATAGCCAATCATCATTAGTATATGTAAGTCTACTGAAGATCCTTCTATTATCTTGCAGTAATATGATAGTAAAAAAATTGATATATGGAATCCATCCTACTATTCACACTAAACAACTCTTTGAGGTGTAAAATTATAGTAAAAGCATCTATGTCCTCATATTGTCTCTTAAGCTTATAAGACAAACTATTCAACATTACATATGTAACTTGTTCAAAATCATATCTCTCTCATACTTCATTAGTTGCATCTAAACTTAGCTCCAATAGAATTATATTATTAAAAACATTAAACTTCGTTTTTTTTCTTAAGAACATTTCTTAATTCACGTTGAGTAGAGAATTTCTTAAATCACTACTAATGAAGAATAGTAAAACATTCTTCCTAATTATTTTAGGATGATAAATCTTTTATTGACTTACTCAACTGTTTTTTATACAATTTATACTATATTGAGGTACTACCAACAAAGTTACTATGATTTGAATAGATCATATGTAGTCTCAAAATATGTTAATTCTTAATATGAGATACCTTAGTAATTTTAATTTGAATGATTACTTATACAACTATCATCATGAGAAAACCCATAAACAAAAGTAATGTTCTATTAAAAAATCTTTATAAACAGGTCATATCAGTAAACTTATTGTTTAATAAATATTCGCATGTTTATTTAAGTACCTTAATAATTAAATTTATAACATTAATTATTTTCTTCATAAGAAATAAACATAAAGTGTACTAATTTTATTGCTATGTTAATATCTCACCTTGATGAAACTATAATTGCAAATAATTTAAGAATAATAGATACATATAAATCATATCTTATTGATATGATCTGGTTATAATTTTAATTACGCAGAAATTATTTTAAAGATTTTATCTTTATTAATTAATATAAAATATAATTGAAAAAGATATAAAAAATAAAATTTC
>JANKYF010000006.1:33958062-33972948 GCA_029829435.1 Erythroxylum hondense
GCATTGAAAGGAAATATCCTATTCATGAAAAGGAAACACTTGCATGTATTAAAACATTAAGAAAATGGAAAGTTGATCTATTACCAGTCAAATTTCACATTCAGACATATTCTAAATATTTAGGTGGATTTACTAAATATAATACTAAAACAAATTACAATAAAGAACGCTTAATCATATGTCAATTAAAATTAAATCAATATAATTTTAAAATATATTATATAAAATCTTGAACTAATAGTCTTGAGATACATTAACTAGAGAATGGAAACAACTATCCTTATCCTAAAGGATTCACTCAATAAAAAGAAAACCAAATTATTAATCCTTCAGCAATAGGTAGGAAGTGTAACTAAAGAAATTAATTAGCTGCGAGCAACCATTAGCCTCCTTGAAAAACAACAACTATCAATTGATCAACCACCCAGTGTATGACCAACCATCCAACCAATTACTCCTCAACAAATTACCTAAACAACTTTAACTAACATTCCTAAACATACTATTCCAACTACCAATCCATTATCAAATCAAAATACACCTGTCTCCTAGAAAAAAACAATTTCAAATAATCAAAAGTTTATGTCGTATTCAATGGAACTGTGGCTAGAATATATGATGAATGACATAAGGTCGCTATCCATATTAATAGAAAACCCTCAGTTATCTATCGAAGCTATACAAATTACATTAAAGTAGAAAAAACTTTCGTTGAATTCAAATAACCATCATTAAGACCCCATTATAAATAACCTCTTTATAAACAACCATCAGACTCCATAATGAAAACCTTGGGAAAACTTATCAACATGGAAAAAAAATGTGCCTACTAGAGCTCTCAAAGAAGAAATGAAAAAGATTACTTTCTGAAATCTTCTGTGACTGCTCTCAAGCACTCAGTGACTAAAAAGAAGACCAAAAAATATTCCAATATCCCCAAAATCGTGGATGATATGGACCAAAATTTATTATATTTCTAGGAGTTGATGCACTCACTACTTACCTCTTTTTTCAAAGTGGGTTAGTAGACACTATATATTAACCAATTTAAACCTCCTTTCTGAATTTTGAGCAGGATTTGTCCTTGCAGTAAAAAACTACAAGGAAAGATTTTCTAAGGAAAGAGATTTTTGTCAAGGTTTTCAATAGCTATTCTATCTTAAAAAAAGAAAACAGTCTCAAAGAAACCGAAGTACAACTATCATAAACCGCATATGTACAAATTGGAATAAGCAATGACATGTATCCACCCATAGATGACCTTACTAAGTATGATTTTGATTAAGATCTGATTAATCAATTCAATCTACAATGAATCGAAGGAGTTTATCAATATTGCCTAAAGATCACCCAAGAATCTTTAATCCAATTAAACTACAGGGGAGCAAATATGTTAATGGCCTCAGTATATAAAACACCTATCTCTACTAAATCATTCCAGCTAATAAAACAACTTAAAGCATCTTTTTCAACTTTATCTAGAATATTTAGTGAATTATCATAACAGTGGAAGCAAGCTCTTTGTTAACAACTACATCAATATCCACAACATCGATGCCAAAAATGTCCCTCGACATCACAAAAAGAAAAGGATAAAGATGACAGCTCATCAGAAGATATTATCATCGGAGAATTAAATCTTCAAAAAATTTTAATAATGTAGGCCACCTATCAGTCATTACCTTCAATTATGTAAAAATATGTAGGCCATCTACCGACCTCTACTACTTTTGCTTTTTCTTTCTTTAGTTTTTGCTTTATGGGTTTTAGACGCTATCGAGCATCCAAAATATAATGTAAACTCTGACCTTAGCTTGATATGAAAAAAAAAACACTTATTTATAATATCCCTATCCAGACTCTTACAATGTCACTTTAAGCCTAAAGATTGACATTCAAGAGAAAAAGAGTAAAATAGGTATGTTTAATTATGCTTTTAGTTTTTCATCATTATTATATTTTTTATTTCAATTTATTATTTTATCTTCTTCCTGCTAAATGCTTATTTGTAATACTTATATAAATATTCATCTAGCAATAATACATACTGAACGAAAAATTACACTTAGTAGAAAACTTATTAAAACGTTTAGTGATACTTATAATTATTTACAACAAATAAATGCTTATGATCCTCCTTCATAAATTTAAAGAAATAATAAATCAAGATACAGAAAACTATAATCAAGAATGATTAGAATTAAAACAACTCTATAAATAATTTCAAGAACGCTACAAAATTCATTATTCATGAATGATAGTCCTATTTGTCAATTTATGTTAAAATTGTTCTTAATATATAACTGTCCACTCTGTAACCAATTACTAACAGAAATTATTCGTTTAGAAACTTTTTAGTCACTGAATATAGATTAGAAAAAGGTTATTATAAAAGAAGAAATAACTATCTACAATTTTGTCTTAATAATAATGATTTAATTCGTATTAAAGAAAGACTATTGAACAAATTTGAGGATAATTTCTGTGTATTATTTCTTGTAAATGACAAAAGTACTTATAGGGAAAATAAGTACTTGTTTTACAATTCAATCCCTTGATTATTGCCTAGAAAGAGGTAAACAAGATCCCATGAAAATAGGGACCTAAAATGGAAATGATATTTTAGGAAATAAACTATTGAATAAATAAGGAAACAAATAAAGTAGTAAAACTAAAAATATTCTTCCAACTATCCCCCTCAAGCTAGGTTGTCACACCACAACCTTATTTGAGGCTCTACTTTGATATGAAGTTCTGTCAAGAGTCTTTTAATCCATATTCCTTCACAAATTCCCAAAGCTAGTGCTCTATACTCAGCCTCTGCACCGCTTCTGGCAACCACTGGTTGTTTTTTACTTCTCCAAGTGACCAAGTTACCCCACACAAAGGTACAATAACTTAATGTAGACCTCCTATTAGTTACTGATCTAGCCCAATCAGTATCTGTGAATACTTTAACACTCCTTGTCTCGCTTTTCTTAAAGAAAAATCCCTTTCTAGGAGTCATTTTCAAATACTTCAGGATTCTAAGTAGTGCATCCATATGTTCCTATTGAGGGTTGCTTATAAACTGACTAACCACATTTACAGGAAAACTAATATCTAGTCGAGTATGAGACAAATAGATTAGTTTTCCAACTAATATTTGATATCTCCCTTTATCCACTAGTGTGATGCCTTCTTTAAGACTCAATTTTTAAGTTGATTCCATGGGTGTTTCAGTAGGCTTTGACCCCATCATCCCAGTTTCCTATAAAAGATCAAGTGTATACTTCCTTTGGGATACTGAAATGCCCTTACTAGATCTGGCCACGTCCATCCCCAAGAAGTATCTCAAATAGCCCATATCCTTAACTTCGGATTCTCAGACCAGGGCACCTTTTAGCTTCTTCATGCCTTCCCAATCATTACCTATAATAACAATATCATCAACATAAACTATAAGAATAGTCATTTTATCACTAGTCAGTTATCGAACAAATAAGGTGTGATCAGTTTGACATTGGTAGTAGCCAAGTTTTTTCATTGCCTTTGTAAATCTATCAAACCAGGCTCGAGGTGATTGTTTTAGGCCATAGAGTAATTTTCTGAGCTTGTATAACTTCTGAGGATGTGTAGCTTCTTCTAGTCCGAAAGATATTTTCATGTATACCTCTTCTTCAAGATCACCATTAAAGAAGGCATTTTTCACATCTAATTGATATAATGGCCAGTTTAGACTTGGAGCTAGTACTAATAGAATCTTAACAGTATTGAGTTTAGCTACAGCTGCAAAACTCTCGTGATAGTCAATTCCATGCTTCTGTGTGAAACCTCTAGCTATAAGTCTTACTTTATACCGATTAATACTTCCATCAGGATTATATTTGATGGTGAACACCCATTTACAACCACCATTATTTTTCCCTGTGGTAAATCTGTTATTACCCAGGTCTGGTTTTTCTTGATTGTATTCAGCTCATCATCTATAGCTTCTCTCCACTTGGGATCCTTCACTGCTTCCTGAAAATGTGGTGATAACCTGTTATAAGAAACAAAATTGCTGATTAGGTGCTTTGTACAAGATCTTACTCCCTTCCCTAGAGCTATTGGCCATCCTAACTCCTCAGAATTTGCAGTAGGTTTTGATCATGGCCTTGCTCAAGAAGTGTGATAGATTTTTCTAGTTCTACTTCATATCGTGCCTATTGTTTGCCTTTCCTCTTTGAGTAAAACTATGGTTGCACCTCAGGACTTTTTTCTTCCTGTCTCTCCACCCTAATTTCAATATCCTCGTTATCACATTCATTGCTTTCTGTGCAATTCTAGTGAGATTTGACTGGAACTGACGATATTAGTAGCTTCAATGGGAATGGTGGTGTTAGGCTTTAGTATTTTAGGTCTGATGTTATCAAAATTGTGTGTTTCAGAGATGTTTTCATAAGAAACAAGTCTCGTTTGATCAGGAGTAGGCAAAATAGAGGTGCTTTTAGGAGAATCAGAGTCTGTTATAGGTTTGGTTGAGTCATGGCTAGGTGCAAAAGGCAAATTTTCTTGGTGTAGTGTGTCTGATGAGCCATCACTTCCAAAAAGAACCATTCACTCTCACTTCTCTCCCCCTGAATGGGTATTTTTTGGATAATAGGCTTGCATTTCAAAGAAGGTCACGTCCAAAGTAACAAAATAATGTTTTAGAGTAGGAGAGAAACACTTGTAACCTTTTTTAGTAGAAGCATAACCTCAGAAAATACACTTATAGGCCCTAGGCTCAAGTTTGCCACAATGGTAATTATGCACAAAGGCAACACAACCAAAAAATCTTTGAAGGTAGAGTATTTACAAAGGGAACCAAGGGATAAATCTCAAACAATTTTTGTAAAGGTGTATAAAACCCCAAAACTTTTGATGGCATTCTATTTATTAAATAAGCAGAAGTGAGAATAGCTTCCCCCACAAAAAGATTTGGAACATTTGTTGTAAGCATAATAGATCTAGCAATCTCAAGCAAATGTCTACTTTTTCTTTCTGAAACACCATTCTGTTGTGGTGTATTGTTGCATGAGGTCTGATGTATAATACCATTGCTGGTCAAAAAGTTTACCAATAGATTGAATTAGATATTCTTTACCGTTATCACTTCGTAAAATATGGATTTTTGTGTGAAATTGGTTTAGTATAAAGGAATAAAATTCCTTAAATACTTAAAAAACTTCTGTTTTTTCTTTCAAAAGATATACCTAAGTCAATCTTGTATAGTCATCAATAAAGGTTACAAACCATCTAACATTGTTTTTGGTTTTGACTGTTGATGACCCCTGGACATTACTATGTATGATGGAAAAAGGCTTAATGGGTTTATAAGCTCGAGGTGTATAAGAATTTCTGGTGTGTTTAGAAAGTTGAAATAATTCACATTGAAGAAACATTTCCTTTTTATTGAAAAAAGTAGGATATAAATGCTTCATGTAAGATAAAGTAGGATGGCCTAACCTATAGTGCCAAAGCACAATTTCTTCATTAGAAGATAAAATAGCATGAGCTTTATTCCTTCTTGAGTTGCAGATGTAATATAATCCATCAAACTCCCTAGTAATGCCAATCCTCTTCCTCGACTCCAAATCTTAGAAAACACAACCATTAGCACCAAAATTAGCTGTGTAATTATGTTCTTTAGTAATCTTTTTCACAGATAACAGATTACAATCCAAGCCAGGCACATAAAGAACACCACTTAAGATCAATTTATTAGCAATTATAACAGTTCCAATCTCCTGAACTTTTAGAACATGTCCATCAGCTACGTTGACAGCCTGATGAACAGGACAAGGCTGTACATCAACAAGCAATGACTTATCCGAGGTCATATGATCATTAACCTGTGAATCAAAAATCCAAAGACCACAATTTGGGGTTTGAACCCCTAAAGCAATACCAGTATTACCTGTTTAGACCATGTTACTTGTGGATACAACCTTTTCATCCTTCAAATCATACTTACTAAGGATTTTTCTTAGCAATTCAACTTCTTCTTTGCTCACTAGTATGTTATCTCCCTCGGTTTTGTCGCCACCAGTATCTATGTAGTTTTTGTTCTCCGCCTTTGATCTGTTTTTCTAATTTGAAGGTTTTCCATGAATCTTCCAGCATGTGTCCTTGGTATGTCAACCTTTTTGACAATGGTCACATCAAGGCTTACCCTATTTTCTCTTCATTTCTGGTCCATTTATTCTTTTTACATCCATAACAGAAGATTCAATAGGATTTTTATTGCTTGGAGTACCTTGCATTAACTGCTTTCTACTCTCTTCACTTTTCACCAAATTAACTACTTCCATAATGGTTGGTAGTGGTCGAGTTGCCATGATTTTTCCACGACCCTCCTCATAAATAGAGTTTAGTCCTAAAAGATATTCACATACCCATTCTCTTTCCACAATTTTCTTGTAGCACGCCATATGTTCACTGCAAGCCCATTGGTGTGGGTCATAGAGATCCATCTGTTGCCACAATTTTACTAACGTCGTGTAATAATCAGTGACTGATTTCTCACCTTGTTTAGTTTCCATCATAATTCCTTTGATCTGAAACAGAGCAGTAGTATTTTATATAGTGGCATATGTCATTTTGGCATTCTCCCATATCTCTTTTGCAGAGGTTGCAAGGATAAACTGCTCACCAACTTCAAAAGTCATGGAATTAACCAGCCAGCTCATTACATGGTTGTTTTCGATTATCCACACCCCATATTTTGAGCTAGACACAGCTGGTGGCATGGTTGTGAGATATTTTTCCTTCTCTCTCCCTCTTACGAACATAAGCATGCTGTGGGACCACTGTAAATAGTTGTTCCCATTCAGCCGATGGTTGGTTACTACTGATAAATGCATGTCAATTAGGGGTGTTCAAGAAAACCCGCGAACTTGTGAACCGAACCTAAACCACATGAATCGAACCTGTAAATAAGGTTAACCAAACTTGAGTTAAGGTTCGGTTGGAACCAAACCTGAAAAATCAGATTCATAGTTCAGGTTCAGGTTTCTAACTTGCGGTTCTAAGTTTAAACCTGAACCTGAAACACCCAAAAAATCTATCATATATTTAGATATAATTTAAGAGGATATTAATAATAATAGATTCACTAGAATTTACTATATTAATTCTTGAGTAAAAAAAAGAAGAAAAGGAAAAAAACTACTTTAATTCTATGTTATTAAACGTTAATATTGAACATTGCTATTATAAGTAATGACTAATGCATAACATGTAACATCCCGTTACTGTTTAGAAGGGCATTCTGGTAAATTGGGACAGACTGATAGGTTTCATTGCATTTACTGATTGAGCATGACATTGGCCTCTAATTATAGAGGAACAGGTTTATTGCATATGCATTTATTCATAGGTACTTGCATTCATGGTTTTCTGGTTATTCACTTAATCATCTAGAAGCGCTTTAGTTTTACAACAGATGAAATTATGTTACTTATGTCATTTGCTAAATTTGTTTTTAGCTTCTTCTATTGACTTACATGGCTCTTTTTTTAATATTAAAATTTTCTTAATCCTCCATATTTACCAAATGATAGTTCCTATCCCCAAAATGGACACCTTCTTGTCCCATTTGTAGTTTAGTTTCAGTCCATTGACCCAGTTGATGATATGTGGCCAGTCTATTGATGTTAAAGGTATACCAAACATGTCCAAATGAGTTAGCCATATTCCTTTGTAATATGAGAATTAAAAGAAAAAGTTTTTATGTGTCCTTGTGATAGTCTACATAGCACACACATTCTAGATTTTTCATCAAACTTTATCCTATCTCTGGTGTTATGCTTTGGAGCATTGCTAGCTATAAGAGGAATGATATTGATGATGGAATGGATAATCCCAAACAAGATTTGTCCTTGTGAGTCTCTAACTAGCATCTTGTGAAAGGATCCTACAAGAAAAGGTGGTGAATAACTTGTTGGAGTCCTTTGAGCTTTAAAATTTATTATATATATATAATTAAAATTAAAGATAACTAATTTAAAATCAATTAAATTTTAATTAAAATATATGGGTCCCATTGTACACATTGGTTGTTAGAAGCTTTGAAATTTTGATTCATTGCTACCTCTTCCAAGCTCAATAACTTCTTAGCTCTAACTAAAACAACAGAAGATACACTAACTGATTTCCCAGACGTAGTATGGAACGGTGGTTAGATGAATCCCACGTACCATGAGTTTACCCTAAGGAATAAATAATATAGAAAAAGCTCCTTATATTCTATTCTTTGAAAGATTAAATCCCAAAAACTAAATAAGCTAAAGCAAACGGTATAGGGAAACCAAATTCGAACACATGCATCCTTGACTGAATGACTTCATCATTTTCATAATGAACATAAAGAGTTTTTGTATTCGATGATTATTTCAAAACTATCAATTTACCTGATCATGTACAAACCATTAGGACATTGCCACTACCTCCATTTTCATGAACATTCTCTAGAAGATTTGAGTAACCTTTACACAACGTCTAGTATATACAACCACACATTCATCTAATATCTTCGTAACTAGAAAATGAGATACAGAGAATAAAGAGAGACAATTAAGTCAAATTACACTAAAAACCTTAAACAGGAAGATCAACCATTAAAGGCAAGCAATGATTAGAGTTTAGTGAACAAATTTCTTATGCACTAATTTGTTCTTTAGTAGGGAGGATTCTATCAGATACCTCCATCGAAACTCATTTCTGTCGTCAAAAAAATTTGTCACGTAAACATTTTGTGAAGAGTTTATGTTAAAATGCAATATAAACAAAAACACATCATATATATAAAGCATAAACATCAAAACATGCTAAAGAGAAGTTGGAGGTAATGTTACAATAGGCAGACATTGGGAAGTGGGTGATTGAGCCCAAGTTTATTATATAAATTGGCTACACTTTCATGGCTTTTAATGTGCTTTTTGACTCTTAATTTGTGATCTTGTGCTTTAATTAGTCCCTTGCAGTGAGCTTATATTTTATACAATTTGATAGTGAAATTGTTGCAAATTGACATTAATTCCATTATAATTTTTTTCCAAGTGCAATTGATACTGCAAATTGTTGTTTTATATTGTAGAAAAAAAGAGTCAAAAGGATCAGAAGAGTTAACACATTACGGCGCATGAAGAAGTCCGCACGTCGCGACGTGATACAAGCAATACATCGTTGTGCATCAAAGTAACAATACACCGCGACGCCAACGAATTAACGCGCCGCAGCGAGCGATCCAGGAAGAACTCGCCGCGATGTCAAAGAATCATCTCGCCGTGGCGAGCAGACGAATATTCGAACTTTATTTGGAAAGTTCTCTCACTATGTCGACCGGACCTGCACCCATCATTTAAAAGATTGCTAATTTAGGTCAGAGGAGAGCTTCTTCTATTGAGCTACACCTTGGAGGCTGAGAGACATTTTTCGACCGAACACCATCAACCTTTCATCTGCGACCATCGCCATCGTCTCTACTCCACCGCTAGTCTCTATTGCAACCATGGGTGACATCCGATCTTCAACAGTCGTGAGAGAAACCGGAGTCATGCTCGGCTAAATTCACATTTCCTCTTGAGAATGTAGCATCGGCTTGAGTTCACCAGTTCTTAAAAAGGGGAGTTAATCTTACATTGTCAAGTTTAATTGCATTGTTGTAAATTCCTGAATTAGGATTTACTGCCGTGGAGTTAGATTAGCTTGGTTATAGTTTAATCAAGTGTCGAACGATGTCTTGTATTATGGAATTAGTTAGTTGTAGAACTTTGATGCTCAATATATGAAGTTTCATATATGCCTTTTGGTGATTGTGTTAATTCTCTTTATCTGCCTAGTTGTGTTTGATATTGAGATTGTGCTTGAGCTAATTGACCAATTGCATTAACTTGTCCATTTCATACACTATGCATTTAACAAGGTTTTGATTAACGGAGTTCATTAATTAAAACCTTGGACTTAAAGAGTCCTTTAAGGTTCTAAGGCTTAAGAGCACTTAATGGGATCTTGAGAAATGGAGTTCATTAATCAAGATCCTGGACTTAAAGAGAGTCCTTTAAGGTTTGTCATTTCAAACTTAGTGTTTGCTAATCCCATCAAATTAGTTTTGAACTGTGATAACCAAAGCTTATTTTCAAGAGGATTTTATCACTTGTCTTAATCTTTTCATTTTCTATTTTCAAAAGCCCAAAAATACTTTTTACATGCGTTTTACAATACTTTTTAGTTCATTAATATTTTCAAAAATCAAAACCCCCTTTTCCTTGCTGATTTCACTTACGTTTTAAGACATATAGGCTAGCTTAGGTCTATTTCATTAGGATCCGATTAAGTGAGACGACTCGAGGTTGCATCCTGTACTGCAATCCTTGGAATTTAATTATTTTTTATTCGGTTTCCAAGGGATTGATTTTTAGATCGATACGAAGTGCTGATCAATAAGAGTAAAGTAGTGAATGAGAAATATGGATAGATTCTTGTTTTGTTTTGTTATTTTTGGTGGATAAGAGATTTTGAAATGGGAAGAATTATGGTGAAAGTTAGAAGTAAAATGAAAGCAAAAATGAAGTTGAATATGTGTAGCAAGTTGACGAAGATATGTATATATGTGTATGTTCTGTTATTGGTATTTTGAATTCAAGGGAAATTCTAGATTGATCTAGGCTTAATTAGAGAAAGGTGTCTTCTAGAAAGTTATAGGTCTTTCCTTTAGCTTCCCAATGGTATAAAGTATGTAATTTTTGGACATCAAAGTTGAAAGTTATGGTCCTTATAAGTGGAGATGCTCAGGAGCATGGATGCATCGTTTGTAAAGCTGTATTGTTTGTGATGATGTCATATCGTTTGTGATGAGGTCATATAATCTGTGAAGACGCATCGTCTGTAAATATGTACCATCTGTAAAGACATATCATCTATGATGACGTCATATCATCTGTGAAGATATATCGTCTGTAAAGATGTATCGTCTATAAAGACATATCGTTTGTGATGACGTCATATTATCTTAAGTTGACTCCGCTTCATCTTAAGAGTTACATCGTCTCAAGTTGACTTTGTTTCATCTTAACTTGACTCTGCTTCGTCTTAAGAGTTGCATCGTCTTAAGTTGACTTTGCTTCAACTTAAGTTGACTCCGCTTCATCTTAAAAGTTGCACCGTCTTACGTTGACTTTACTTTGTCTTAAGTTGACTCCACTTCGTCCTAAGAGTTGCATCGTCCTAAGTTGACTTTGCTTCATCTTAAATTGACTTTGTTTTATCTGCTCTTTGCTTCGTCTGCTCTTTGCTTCGTCTGCTCTTTGATTTGTCTACTCTTCGATTCGTCTGCTTTGTGCTTCATCTGTTTTTCTCAATTCGTCTCACTCTTCATCTTAGGTTGACTTTCTGCTTCGTCTTATGTTAACCAGAACATGTTCTGGTCCAAATTTGACTCTCTAAAAGATAGAATTTTTCTTTGAGGTTTGTATGAAAGTTGTAGATCTTGAATTTCTGTTTCAAACTATCTAAAGAACACCTTAATCCAATATTTTTAGGGAAAGTTATGGTAATTTTTCCAATTTATCTGCTTTTTCCAATTCGTTTGCTTTTCGATTGGTTTTGTCCAGTCGTATCGTCTGCTCCATTTTTGAACTTTCAAACAATAGAATTTATCTTCAAGGTCTTCATAAGTGTTTTAGATCTTGAGGACCTCTTTGAAACCATCTTAAGATGAGATTAATCCAACATCTATAGAGAGATTTATGCCATTTGTCCCGTGATAGGTTCTGTATGATTGAGGACAAAAACCATGTTTGATTCTTCTGGCCATAACCTTGTTATCCGACCTTCAATTGAAGTGATTCTTAGATCAATAGTTCCTTAACTCATTTCTCTGTGTCTCCATAGAAATTGATAGCAGATGTATTAATTCAGAAAAGATTGTTTGAATCAAGGTAAGGGTATCCGTTGGAAGAGTATGAATGGGGGAAATTTAAGTATAGTGTACTATTTCAATATAAGAACAGTCCAAAAATATTTAGGGCAACATTTTTAGAGTTCTGAACCAAATGGAATGATTTTGGTGTCATTAGAAACTTAAGACAGTGGGGAACACTTTTCTATAAGAAAGTGTTATGTCAAAAATGTTCAAGGGTATTTTTGGCAAGACACTTAGGTTAAAGGAACCTAAGCTTATAAGGAAGGATAAAGTGGACTTTTTGGACTCATTAGGGGCATAATTGGAAGAAGAAGTGTTGTCTTGCTTTTAAATGAAGTGAAGAAAATGTGAATTGGGGCATTCTAGAAGAAGCTAAATGCGTGGATGAGAAAAGAGAGAAAAGAGAGAAGCACAAAGAAATGAAAGAGAGAAAGAAGAGAAAACAAGCTAGGGTTTCAATTTCCTTATCCTTCAAGAGAGATTTTGAGGTTGCTCAAGAAGGGAGAAAGGTAGAGGAAGAGAAGAGCTTCCATTTGAGCCAGGGACATCTTCATTTGGTGAAGAACCAAGGGGATCAAAGAGGCCTATTGGTGAATGCTGTCTCCTGCAACCAAATATAAAAGGAAACCAACTTCCTGCAAAACAAATTAATGTAGTAGTGGAAAGTAGGGATCGTTCCCACGAGGAATTCAGACTTTAGTAGTTACGCAATAAAAAGGGGGGGTTTTGTAATTGTGAATTAGACAGAATTTAATTGAAAATTGAAATTGAGAAATAACTAAAAATAAAATAATGAGAATTTAACAATCAATAGAAATAAATCTTTGTTTCCGATCTCCTTTGTTATTGATCGTCGACACTAAAAATGACCAATTTATTAGTTCAATATTTGTCATGGAAAATTTCTTGACCTATTTCCTCTTATGTTTAGTTAACCAAAACATGTATTTGAATTAACCCTTATTAATTAACAACCTGGATACGATCTTAGATTTAATTAATTAATAGATTTACGAATCAAGAAAATCGACGAACGAGACAACATACATACGATGTATATTTAGCCTAGACAATTATTTTTCCTAGAATCATGTCCCTAACATAGTAGAAAAATCCTAGTCGCTACTCTTGATTAAAAGAATTGAACGTCAACCTATTTAATCTAGCGATTGATTGAATAAAATCACAAACTAGTTGCGTACCTAGCTGTCAAATTAAACAATCAAATAATGACCTAGAAAAATAATTAATACTTGACTAATAAATTAATTGAAATAAAGAACAAAAGTCTCACAACATGCAATGTTCAATAACTAGGATTCTGTAAACCAAGAAATAGAAATTTAGTTACCCAACATCATAATTTTCCTAACTATTTCGACTGTCACTAGCGTTGGAACCGTCATCGGCGATGCTCTCTTCTTTTCTATTTGCTGCATCCTTATTTCTCAGCCTCTTTTAAATCCTCCTTCTTGTCACTGTAAATGATGGGATAATTAAAGGTTGGAGAGCGCCTTCCTCCCTTCTGCCGCACTCTCTTGTTTCAACGCACCCCCACTACTCCTATCTACTGTTGCGTGATTTTCTTTTTAATTGAGAAGTCTCTGTTTTTTGTCCACACCTCCCTTCTTTGAAACCCCCAGCCCTTTTTCGTCCTATTTCATGCCCTAGCCACCTCCTTAATTATTTTTCTAATTAAAAAGTTCAGCCTTTTTGTTGTCTACGCAAGCCACTTACTCACCAACCTTCCTGCCTTCCCCAACGTCAATGTTTTGGCTGGTTTACTTTATATTTTTCTGCCTCCCACTTCTGCCACTTGATGCAACAATTTAAGATGTAGTTTTGGTCCATGTTTTGTGTTTCATGCTTTTGGTCTCCACGTCTTGTTTCCTTGTAAGACTATTCATGCCCTTTTAAACAGTGTTACTATTTTGTTTTCTTCATTTGTTTCCTACTTCCAAGCTGCTGCATGTTAAGCTTTGCATGAGGCCACGTCTAATTAGGGTCAACATCTAGTTTAGCTCTTTTTATCCCAAAATTGTCGCAGTTCTTTCAATTTAGTTCCAAAATACACCTTCACATAAAACAAGATTAATTCCCATTAAATATAACTTTAAACCTCAAGAATAAAGAAAATTAACAAACAAAAGAAAGAAAATAAAGACACTAACACCTATTTCAGTTAGATTATCTCACGAAGTACATATTAAAGATGCAGCAGGAAAGAACCTTTCATACCTCAATTTGTTTGCAAAGAGAAGAGGCATTTTGAGCAAGTCTTTAAGCAAGGAAATCAAGGTGGGTAATATAATTATGGTTGTTGTGTAATATGGGCAAATTGTCTTGCTGGTATATTGTGGGTTAAATTGTTGTTTTGAACTATGACAATTGTTGAAAATACATTATGATTATGATCATGTTATGCTTTGAAAAATGTCATGGCATTTTGTATGAATAAAAAGTATGAATATGTGTGCATGTTTGAAAATGCACGATGAATCAGGATTATGTTATACCTTAAAAAAGGTTACAACATTTTGTATAAAATGAAAGGAAAGGAAAGAGCATGAAAATTATGAAAGCATTTGATAAAATGATTTGAGCATGATTATTTGCTTCTGTTTGGGCCAGAGTGGAACCATTTTGTTCTTTACGTGCACGTTGACAAGAGCCTTCTCCCGGCTGTCCGCTTGTGGTATATGAGCTCTAAAAGTAGACTCATTCTATTTATGGTGCAAACTTCGGTTTCTCCATTCTGTTTCCATAGAACCCTCGTGTCATTTGTTTGTGCATCTGCATTTTTGATTTGTTAATTATGATACATAATTAAGTGTGAAGTTTTGATGGATGAATCTTCATGATATGTTCTATGTAATGACTTTTGAACTATCAAATTTTGAGCTTCAAATGTGGATAATAGAATTGCTAGATTAAATGGGATATATATATATATGCATACT
>JANKYF010000006.1:33975779-33986042 GCA_029829435.1 Erythroxylum hondense
AAAAATTGCAAGAGAAAAACATACGATAAAAAAGGAGTTTTATAAAATAATAGTTTAAGATTCTAAATAATATCATTCAACTATAATTTTATTAAAAATTGATTTTAAAGATTAATTAGAATACTTACTCCAACAAGTTTTTGAAAGAGAGCTAAAAACAGATTAAGATTACTTATGGTTGTTTTGTGACTTGTGAGGTCTTACTTTAGTGAGATAGCTCAAAATTTTAAACGTTTGTATCTTGTTATTGGATTTAGTGATTTTTTTTTTTTGGTTTGTCTCAGCACTTTTCACCTCTGTATTAGAGAGTTTCTTTACGTTAAATTTTATGTATTATTTATTTTTTAGTTATCTTTATCATTTCAGTAATTTATTCTTAATTGAAGTGATCTAATCGATCTTGGAAGTATTATTGCGAGTCCACCAAGCTTTAAAGGTAAGCATGAGAGGCATAAGTGCGGAATTAACCAACCTGGTCAAGGAAGCTCAATCAACATGCCGCTTGATTCTGCATTAGACATCAGCAAAAACCAATTGTCGATTGCTCGTGGATGAAAGCTCAAAGCAGGTTTAGATCCTCCGTCCTAGTTACCCCATTTCAACTCTGTTTTTGTCCCAGAATGATGTCATTTTATATTTATTACATGGTTAGAACAGGGTATATAGTATCAGTGTGATTTTCAACAGTGACAAAATGCCATTTCAAACTCAACTCAAATATTTCTGGAAAAAAGCACAACCCTTCCACTTGCATTACTTGAGCTCAGTCGATTTCCAGGTTTTCATGTGAAGCGTTAGGTTATCTACTGCGGTATAAATCTCTTCCACTCTTCTGTGCGATCTGTCAAAAGAAAGGAAGGCATGAATTTCATATTTATCCTCAATCCAACTACATCCAGGGTTCTTTAGCAGTCCTTCATCCTTCATCATCTGTCTTATTCTTACCAGGTCAGACCATCTCCTTGCATACGCGTACAAGTTAGCCAACAGAACAAAATTCCCGCTGTTGTTCGGTTCCAACTCTATAAGCCTCTCTCCTGCAATTACTCCCAGCCCAACATGACCATGAATAACACAGCCTCCAAGCAGAGTACCCCACAAAACAGAATCAGGTTCCATCGGCAAATTCTTAACAAGCTCATAGGCCTGCCCAAGTTGTCCTGAACGACTTAAGAGATCAACCAGGGCTGTGTAGTGTTTTAATGTGGGTTTCAAATTATAGAATGACATCAAATTAAAAAGTTCACGGCCCGTCCCAACTGATCCAGCATGAGCACAAGAGGTAAGACAAGACAGGAAAGTCACACTGTCAGGTGTAAAACCAGCATCCAAAATTCTCCAAAATAGAGCAATTCCTTCCACTCCATACCCATGCATGGCATAGGCTGTGAGCATGGCATTGTGAGACACCAAGTTTGGGCTTGATATCCTATCATATACCAATTGTGAATACTTCATATATCCACATTTGGCATACATGTTTACAAGGGCTGCTCCTATATGCGTACTTGAGTCATAACCAAGTCTGATTGAATATGCATGAACCTGTTTCCCCCGTTCAAGTGTTGCTAACCTTGAGCAAGCAGCTAGAGCAATTCCAATTGTGTATATATCGGGCCTCAAATTTAAGGTCTGGATTTCATAGAACAACTTCATAGCTAAATCAAGGTGGCCATTTTCAAGATGACCTGCAAGGATGCCATTCCATGTATATATATTTTGCTCATAGCCATCTTCTTTCATCTTCTGAAGTAAAATTTGAACCTTTTCAATCTGATTGCAACGAGCGTAGCCAGATATCAGTGCATTCCATATGGGTACATCCTTCTCGACAACCTCATTAAAAGCCATCTGAGCAGCAACTACATCATGGCATCTAGAGTACATTTCCACCAGAGCTCCACCGACAAATGTATTAGACTGCAAACCCTTAATAATGGCATGAGAATGTATCTGCTTCCCTTGTCCCAGAGAAGACAAATCAGCACAAGTATTCAAAGCACTTCCCAGAGTAAAAGAATCAGGCTCTATTCCTTCCACCCCCATCAATTCTTGAAACATAGTCAAAGCTTCACAAAATAGTAAGTTATCCACATATCCAGAAATCATGGAGTTCCATGAAATCAAATCCCTCTTGATCCCAGCAGACTCCATTTGGAGAAACAGCTCTTTGGCCTTGGAGACGTTTCCATTCTCACAATATCCAACAATCATTGTATTACAGGAAACTGCATTTTTAACAGAGAAATTAGAAAAGATCTTAAATGCACTACCCATATCACCACACCTCCTGTAGATGTCAACTAACCCATTCACCGCAAAATGATTAGACATAAACCCGCGTCTAGTGATATAGCCATGGAATTCTTTTCCGAGTTTCAGCTTCTGCAATCTAGCACATGCTGGAAGCACACTGGCCAAAGTTCGCGCATTTGGTTCAAGCCCTTCTGCTAACATTCTATGTAGCAGCTCCACGGCCTCTTCATCATAACCATTCTGTGCAAACCCTCCAATAATTGCACTCCAAGAGACAATATTTGGTATCATATTATCCGAAGACGCCATTTTTTCCAAAAAATCCAAGGCCTCATAAACCATTCCATTAGCAGCGCATGCTGTGATCACGGAGTTCCATGACACACTATCTTTCTTGGTCATCGAAGAAAACACTTTCTTGGAATCCCCTAAACTTCCACATTTACCATACATATCAATCAGCGCATTACTAACATAGACGTTTGAAAAGAAATGATTCTTAGAAACTATTCCATGTACTTGCCGTCCTAGTTCCACCATGCCTAGACTAGCACAAATCTTGAGCACAACAGGAAAAACAAAGAATTCCATATTAACTTCTTCAAATTGTAACTCCTGAAAAAGAGAAACCGCTTCCTCACACAGCCCACGATCCAAATGAACATCGAGAATTGCAGTCCAAGCGTACGAGTTCCTAACCGGCATTGAATCAAACAAGAAGTTCGCATCTTCCAAGCAGCCGCAACGAGAATACATCTGAAGCAACTTGGTGTCAACGAACTCATCGCTGCCGAACCCAGTTTTGATGGCATGGGCATGAACCTGGATACCAAAATCTCGGCAATGACAAGAGTTCAGAAGTGAAGCAAATATACTGGAAGATGCTTTCTCTTGACTAATGTGCACAGGTTTGCGAGTCTTTCGATTGTGTGCTTGAAAGGAAAGGGCATTGGTATTGGTGAGCTTTGTATCACAGTGTGATGGTGTCGGTAGTGGTGGTCGCGACGGAGGGTGGATGATCATGATGGGTTCCAACAAGCCCGCCAACACAGTCCCAGTGTCTTCAGGTAACTTGCCACTGTGTGTGGACTACGGATAACCCGCCTAGTTCACTCCATAGTGTCACTAAACAACATTGCGGGTGGTGCTTTTTAACCGATTTCTTTTAGAAAAACCGCATATAAAATTTGAAAAATACTTAAATCATATATTTGTGGTTATATTTATCTTTTATACAATTATATAATACTTTTATTTAAGAGATAATTGTTACCAAAGTTATCAATATTATGGGTTGTATTAATTATATTATATCAATAAAACTTGTGAACCATCAAATTTTAGTTGAAATATTTATTTTAAGAGTTGAAAATAATTTAATTAATAAACTTAAATGAGGAGTACAAGGACCTATAGACTGTCAATTGTCAAAATTAAGTAAGAAAGGTATTGCTTATCCTACGTCAATGTCATTGAAAAGCTCACGAGGCAATATAAGACTTTGAGCAAGTTATACAGAGATATATAGGGATGACAATAGAATAGGCCCGGCCCGACCTAATCACTCTTTATTATTGGGATTTGGGCTCGACCTGAGGCTCAAGATAGCCACCCAAACTTGGACCTAACTAAACCAGTGGAAACTTGAGTCAAGCCCGAGTCTGAGCCCAACCCAAAACTTTTTTAAAATTAAAAATATAAAATGATGTTATTTTAGTTATAAAAAAAAAAAGAAGACTTCGTTTTGCTTATAAAGGTCAAATTGAGTTTGAGCTTGAGCCTTACCCGAGACCCGATTTTTCAGGAAAACTAGGCCTGAGGTTCAGTTGACCTAAGTGCAAGTTAGGCTGGGCCCGAGCCTAGTTGTCATCCCAAACAAAGAAGTCAATTTACAAGAACATTGTTGTAGAATGAAGACTAGGAAATCCTAAGTCTCATTTAAGAATGTTTTAGTTTCTCATATGCTAGTTTATTTTTATAATATATTACCAACATTTGGAACATATTTTAACTGGCTATGAACGAATTATTTATTAATTCCCTAGCTAGTATTAGACCTCCTAAGTTGTTTGTGAGTCTTGACTAATGTTTGACACTCAGGGCGACATAATGAGGCCAAAACTTATGAGTAGGTAAGGAAAATAGACATTGTCAAATGTTGGCATGCATTGATGCACATTAGTGAAAATCTTTAACAAGATGTGAGATTCGGATGTGAGAGTATGCAATAGCTTGAGATAAATCTTAGGTTAAAGGTTAATTGGATCACATGCATAAAGAAGACATGTGAGAGCTCTAAGGACTTAACATGTACTCGAATAAACGAACTATGACTAATGGACTTGACATTATTGAATTAGTGTACTATGAAAGGCTCTAGGCTAGAATGACTCTTCATCAATGGATAGAGATCAATGAGAGATCTTGGATAATGTAGCAAATAAGATTACAGTAGATATACATCAACTCTAAAAGATAAAGACCATGCGAGAAGATTATCTGAAGATGGTACAGTTCTTTATGAATATGGATGTATCATCTCTTATTAAATGTAATCTCTTGTCTTGCTAGTTGTGATATAGATAAATTGTATCAGATAAATACCTATTTAAATGGAAATATCGTCCAATTGATTAATTTGATATAATATAATAAGGATAGAGTTGATCTAGTTAGTTTAGTTTAATTAGAATTTCTAAATTGTAAAGCCAAAGATGCCTATAAATAGCTTATTTGAGTGTCTATAAATATCTTATTTGAGTCTTTCTTCTTAAAAAGAGGGAGATAGAGGGGAAAGGAACATATTGAGAGAGATAATTCCTTTATATACTTTTGCAGAGGTAATAAAGGTTGCAGAGGGAAAGGAACATATTGAGAGAGATAATTCCTTTATAAAGTTTGCTCCATCCAAATCAGTTCCTAAAACACCTAGGGAGTTATGGACTAGTCGAGTTTCTTTATTACGACATTTGAGGTCTTGGGGTTGCCCAGCCTATGTTCTAAGGCCTGAATATACAAAGATGGAACCAAGGTCAGAAGTATGTTTGTTTGTAAGATATCATAAGGGAACTTGAGGGTACTATTTTTACAATCTTCAAGACAAGAAGGTATTTGTGTTTTAAGATATCATAAGAGTTTGTGAGAAATCACAAAGGAAGAAGTGAAGTAGTACTAATGGAGATATCTATTTCATCCAATTCAAGAGTTGATATGGATATAATAGAACAAGATGTCGAAGTGGATTCAAGAGTTGAGTCAGAAGTGCAACCTAAACATTAAGTAGTGCCTAGACATAGTGGGAGGATTGTGAGATAGCCAAATAGGTATCTAGGTCTAGGAGAAGGTTTTATTGTCATGTCAAACCAAGAAGAAATGGATCCCATTACATGTATATAGGCTATTAATGATGTTGATGCAGAAAAATGGCTCAAGGCTAGGGAATCAAAAATAGATTCCATGTGTGCTAATGAAGTCTGGGTCCTTGTAGATCTACCCCCAAATGTTAGAGCCATAGGGTATAAATGGATCTAAAAAAGGAAAAGAGGATCACATGGAAAGGTAGAGACCTTTAAAGCTAGATTAGTAGCTAAGGGCTATACTCAAAAAGAGGGTATAGACTATGAGGAGGCTTTTTCTCCGGTTACCATGCTTACGTCCATCAGGATTCTTTTGCCTATAGCATCCTATTTCGATTATGAAATATGGAAAATAGATGTCATGACTACATTTCTTATTGGGGATAGTGAGGAAACCATTTATATGGATCAACCAGAAGGATTCATTGAGCCAGGAAATGAGCATAAGGTATGCAAATTTTAAATGTTTATGGGCTTAAGTAACCATCTAGGTCTTGGAACATTAGGTTTGATAAGTCTATCAAAACCTATGGGTTCATACAAATCCTAAATGATCCTTGTGTCTATAAAAGGATACAAGATGGAAAGGTTATTTTTCTAATCCTATATATTGATGACATTTTGCTTATTGGGAATGATGTGGGAATGTTATCTATAGTTAAAGGATGGCTAAATGCATAGTTTTCAATGAAGGATTTGGGAGGGGCTAACTATGTTCTAGGGATCAAACTTATAAGGGATCGTAAGAACAAACATATAGCCTTGTCTCAATTAACCTACATTGAGAATATGCTCAATAAGTTTTCCACGTAAGATTCAAAGATAGGTTTCACTCCTACTAGACTGGAATCAAACTTTCAAAGGAAAAAGCACCTAAAACCCAAGAGGAGGTTGAACGCATGCGTAACATTCCATATGCTTTGGCAGTTAGATGTTTAATATATGCAATGTTTTGCACTCGAGTAGATATTTGTTATGTAGTAGGACTGGTAAGTATATTTCAATCTAATCCAGGAATGGAGCATTGGACTACGGTTAAGTGTATACTGAAGTATCTTCGTAGGATGAAGAACTTGATGCTTGTTTACTTTGGAAGTAATCTTATTCTGATGGGTTTGCCTAAAACCAGTAGGCAGCTTGATGCTATATAGGTTATTATTGATCGGTTGACGAAGTCACCCATTTTCTAGTAATTAAACAGACTGATTCTCTGCATATGCTAGCAAAGAAGTATATTGATGAGATAATGAGACTACATAGGATTCCAGAGTCTATAGTTTTTGATAGAGACCCTCGGTTCACTTCGAGACTTTTGGAAGGTCTGTAAGAAGCTCTAGGATCAAGTTAAATTTTAGCATTGCTTGTCATCCTCAAATAGATGGCCAATCTGAGAGGACCATTTGAATCCTTGAAGGGATGCTCACAACTTGTGTGATGGATTTCAAAGGTGCATGGGATTAGCATTTGTCATTTATTGAATTTGGTTATAATAATTCGTACCACTCGAGCATTTAGATGGCTCCTTATAAAGCACCGTATTGAAGGAGTTGTAGAATTTCTATATGCTGGGATGATGAAGGAGAAAGGAGACTAGTGGGACTAGAGTTACTCTAGATGACTATTGAAAAGGTCAATTTAGTTAAGCAAAGGCTTAAAGAAGCTCAAGATAAAATGAAAAAGCTATGCTGATGCACATTGAAAGGAAATGGAGTACGAAGTTAGTGAGAAAGTATTTCTTAATACATCTCCATAGAGAGGAGTCATGAGATTTCACATGAAGAGCAATTTGAGCCCAAGGTATATGGGTCCCTACAAGATTCTTAAGAGGATCGGACCATTAGCCTATAGGTTGGCGCTGCTATCGGAATTGCCATTAATACATGATGTCTTTCATGTTTCCATATTAAGGAGGTATAGATCAGATCCATCTCACATCATTCAAACCACTAAGGTTTAGTTAAGTTAAGAGATGATCTAACTTATGAGGAGACTCCGGTGGAGATTTTGGACACTAAGGAGAAGGTCCTCAGGAACAAGACAGCTCCACTTGTTAAAATCTTATAGAGTAACCATTATACTAAAAAGGCCACGTGGGAGCCCTTAGAAGCCATGAAGGAGAAGTATCCATACCTCTTCAACAACTTAGGTAAGAATTTTAAGGAAGAGATTCTTTATAGGGGACTTATAGGATCCAATGATTTTTTCTTTTATTTATTGATTTATTGACTTATTTATGGAATTTATTTTTATTTTATTTTCTTAGAATTTAGTCATTAATTTAGTGAGCATAAATAGAAATTAGAATTTTAGAAAAAAATGTTAGAATTTAAGTAGTAAGAATGTATAAGGGAAAATTAGGCAAGTTTCCTAAGTTTAAAAGCCATAAGGCATTAAAAGAAATGCAAAGTGGACTTTTTACGCTCATTAAGGGTAGAATTGGAAAAAGAATTATGGTCTTGCCCTTAGAAGAAGAAGAAAAACGTGAGTGAAGAGAGGAAGAAGTGAGTGTGTCGCGGAGAAGAAAGAAAGAAGGGAGAAAGGAGTTAGGTTTCGCTGTTTCTTAACTTTGAAGAGTGATTTTGAGGTTGTCCAAGAAGGGGAAAAAAGAAAGAGGAAGAGAAGAGCTTTCATTTGAGCCAAACATCTTTTTATTTGGAGAAGATTCAAGGTAAGTTAAATTTTAATCCTTTGGATTTGTGGAAGGATTTTAATTCATGAAGTTTAGGAAATGCATGGGTTTGAGTATTTTAGAATCAATTTAGTGAATATGATTTGATTGGGCTCTCAATTAGAATTCCTATTGAATAGGATTTTTGCCATTGTGAAGGAAATCAAGAAGGGAAAGAAGAGCAAAAGGAGAGGCATCTTTAAGCAAGTTTTTAAGTAAGGAATTCAAGGAGGGTTTCATGTTTATAATTGAGTAAATAAGTTATTAATGTTTCTTTTAAATAAATGGAATTTAATGCTTTCAACTACTTCATAAATGTAAATTTATTGCTCTTTAAATACTTTGAGAAATTGCTTTATGTTTGGTATATGAATTGTGTTGATAATTTGTGAAAAGAATGTGAAAATGTTTTTTTTTTTAAGATGTTATGTTTATGACATGATGTTTCAAAAATGTGTCATTACGGGCAACACGATTACAAGATGTGAAATGCATGATTATGTGGGTTTGTGGTAGTTCATTATGTTATGTCAAGTGTACTTTGACTTTATTAAAGGCTTCTCCTTCCTATCCGTTAGTGGCACGGAGCTCATTTATGGACTCCCTCATATTTACGACTACAGAAAACCATTATGCGGAATTATGATAGTACGTTCTATTTAAGACTACACAAGACTATTATGTAGGAATGTGTTAGTATGTTCTATTTATGAACTTACGCAAACCATTTCTGATGTGATGTGTTTGGATTGTGTTGACAAGTTTGATGAGTGCATAACTTATATTGCTTATGAATTGTTTAACGTTGTGAGAATTTTGGAACTATGTGTTTTATGGATTTTGATGCAAAGTGATTATGACATTGAGCATTTTTAATGGTTTTGCTTCTTTACAATTATAAACTTGTTACCCACATGCTTTTAAGCTCACCCCCATTATTGGGCCCCGTTTTCAAAGCCCAACCAAGGTGTTGGACCTCGTTTCCTGAGCCCAACTATCCGATTCGGAACAAAAAGCGTAAGTGGGACTCCTTATAAGGTTGTTTCAACAACCCTCACTTGCGTTGAATCAATCCTTTCTAATTCCAAGCCAAAAGCTACCAATTTTTATGTAGAGGTAGAAAAACGTATTAGAAATCCAATGCTTCAAGAATCACTCAATTTGGAGTTCGGACGAAGAAGTTATGGTCAAGAGAATCCAATATGTTCATGTCCTTATTCCAACTGGACATGTCTTGGCGCGATTTCCATAACTTCTTCTAGAAATGTTGGATTGATTTTGGTTTTAGACCATTAGAAAGAAGACATAAAGATCTACAACTCTTATGAAGACCTCGAAGCGAGATTTGGCATTTAAAGTGGTCAAAATCGAAATTTACTGTAGCTGACCCGAGGCTGTCCGTTAAACGGACATACACGGGCCAAAATGTCATTTTCCGTCCGAGAATGTCCGTTAAACGGACATACATTGAATTGAGACTCCTTTTCGCCCGAGAAGGTCCGTTAAACGGACATGCGCAATCCAAAACCTCTTTCAAGCCTCTCAATGCTTCCAACCTCTAATCCTAACACCATACCTCCCATACAGCATCATCACTTACAACACTCATAACTCTCAACTCCAATGCCCAAATTTTACAAACTTTAAAGCGTTGAAAAGCTAAGAGGATAAACTACAAAGTTCAAGAAGACCATTTTTCCCAATATGGCCAAAATCAACCCAGTTTCTCCCATGAATTCAACACACAATTTACACCTCTATGGAACCTGGAATAGGCATTACACATAACAAGCTAAACAAGCACATACACAAGGGAACTTTTTCAATCTTCAATTCATTTCCAAGTCAAAATGGAGTTCATACAAAGCTTTCATACATAGCTTTAATTACATATCGACATTTCATCAAAACCTTAAAACAAGTGACAAAATACATTTGATGCTCAATGTTCAATATGCTTTTAAAGCTATTCAAAAGTCTAGC
>JANKYF010000006.1:34369642-34387069 GCA_029829435.1 Erythroxylum hondense
GGATCCTGGGTTTCGGGAAAGTCCCGGGAACAAAAATTTTTGTTTTCCACTGCCGGTACATGTGATGTACCTCCCGGGATTTTCCTACATATAGAAGAATCAGTACCTGTTCGAAGCAGAAGCTCAATTATTATCAGAGAACCTTCAAAGAAGATAGTCAAGGTACAAGTCGAACCTATACCGATTAACGATCAGACCATCTTTTTAGTTATGAAGAACGAAGACTATTTAGTATTATGCCAGATGAGAAGGCAGAATCATATCCAATGAAGATTTCAAAGGGTTAGTATACAATCTATCCGATTATAAGCAGAACATTAATAAAAATTATGTCAGATATACAACCAAGATGTTCAATCCCCGTGAGAAACGAAGAAAAAGGAAAAAAGAAGATGTTTCCTGAACGACATGTAGATGATCTTACAGAAGAACATATTCAAGTGACTGTGAAGAATATAGATGATGCATGTATTGTAGTTTAATCTGGAGGTATTTATGTTTTACATTACATTTCAAGGGCATCAGGAAGACAATTTGGAGTTGCTACCAAAGATGAAAATTTCAAGGTAGTTGGCACAGTGACAGAAGGACGGTACAGAAGTATCACGGTTGAAGATATCAATTTCAATTTAGAAAACTTTGTGCATTTAATCACGCATTTCAGACCCTTAGGTTTCATACCTTCAATAAAAAATATGTTACACCTTCTTGGGCAACCAATTCTTAAACTACTAGACCTGATGATCTTGATCTCCCAGAAGGAAAACAAACCTTCAGACTACCCTCAATCAAAATCATAGAGTTAGACCTTTTACCTACAGAACCATCTATTGTTGAAAATCTTCATCCACTTAGTAAAATACAACAAGATCCTACCATTAATTTGGAGTTCTTGAAGCATTTCATTAATCGGACGGAAGCAAGTCACAAACAGAAGGAAGTTTAGGAAGCCTTAGCAAAAGATATTAAGGAAATTCATACTAAGGTTGATGAACTGGGTGACTTAGTGGGTGATCTTCATAAGGAAATATCACTTCTACGTGTTACTATTTAACAAGACCTCAAGACCATCCGCATTGATATGCAACATATGCTTTTTGTAATTCTGAAACATCTACGATGAGTTATCTTTTTGATTAATAACAAATAGGGGGAGAACGAGAAGAGAAAGAGAAGAGAAAAAGAAAAGAAGAAGAGAAGAAGAAATGAAGAAAAGAGAAAAGAGAAACTATTAGAAAGCATTGTATATATCTTGTGCAAAGAAATAGAGAAAAGAGAAAAGTGAAATTGTTAGAAAGCATTGTATATATGTTGTGCATGCATTTCTTACTTTTTTGCTTTGATTATTATTCGTTTGAATATCATTTTGTCTTCTAAAATTATGATTATTTGTTATCATAAAAAAGGGGAGATTGTTAAGTCAAAAAGACTTCACTTCTATTAATTTTGATGATAATTAAATAATAATAATCTCAGAAATGTATAAACTGTTTTGATAAGTTTGTTAAGTGTGCAGAAAAATGTAAGTAACATTTAGTCAACCCCAGAAGATGCGTGGTCAACACCAGACGACACGTCAGTAATAGATGATATGTCAGCAATAGACGAATCACGTTAACAATAGACAAAACATAACAGACAATGCGTAATACCAGACGAAGTGCGATAATAAACAAAACATAAAAGATGAAACACAATGTTAGATGAAACGTGACAACAGAAGAAATTCGACAACAGAAGAAGCATGACAATAGAAGAAGCGTCATAACAGAAGAAGTATTATACCAAATGATACAAAAGGAAGCTATTCTAGAACATCAGTCAGTTAGTTAGTTGGAGTTAGTTACAGGACTCAACTCATAAAGGTTTCTAGAAGATTCAAGAAGCAATTCCTCAAGAAGAAAGTTAAAGACTTAGGCTATAACTACTAGTTATAGTCGTAAACTAAATAAGGTTTTACAAGAAAGAAAATCTGATTGTACAATACTTAGAGAAATTCTGTATTTAAAGTATGAAAAGAAGAGAGCGATTACATCTGTAACGTGAAGCTCAAAAATATCTTTCCTAGAGAGAGAAAGAAAGGTTAGAGCTTGGAGAGGTTAAGAAAGCAGATAAAGAATACTTTGTGAGAGAGACCTGAAGAGGCACTACAAGTGTAGAAAGAATATTTGTAAGGTTGAAGAGTATAGTGAAATCTCAGATAAACTCTGAGGACTAGACGTAACCTAAGGTTTAGGGTGAACCAGTATAAAATCACGGTGTCTATTCTCTAACCTTTATCTTTTAATTTTCTTGTTGTTAGAAGAGTAGATAATAATTCTTGCGATTGCATTACTTATCGACTTTAGTAAAGTGTTTTTATGATCATCTGAATTTTGTAAAGAAATTCAAGAAATCTCGAAAGATTAATATTTTTGAAAAGTTTACATAATTCAACACACCCCTCTTGTGTATTTTACATGATTTCTATATTAACAAGTGATTTACTTCATCTGCACAGTCAATAGACATGTTTGTTTCATCAGAAAAGTAAAGGATGAAAGCTAGGATATTTTACAATCAGCACCTATTTTCATTATGAGAAACTTGCAAAAATGAGGTAAGCAAGAACGATGGTATAAAGGTGGGGATGATTGGAGAAATTCAGAGAATAAGATATCCAGCCATCCAAATTCTTGGCCTTGTCATAAGTTATGGTTTACTAGATGCTGCCATATTAGTTTGCACACTAGTTAACGAGTCAATGAATCAGTTCCTGTACTAACATCATAACTTTATGATTTACTTTATGCTTCCATATTAATTTCACACTGGTTGATGCATCAAAATGAATTCTGTACTATCTAATATCAACATTCCAAAACATAAACAGTCTCTATTCCCAATCTAGGCTAAGCTAAGAGATGGACCCGTTCTATAATATCTTTTTAAGTTCTCAGCCAAATGGACATATTCAACTTTATCCTGATAACTATGAATTAGCATTATATGCAAAACCTTTCGCTATACTTACCACATTAAGACTGCAGACATAACCAAAAAAATATATTTCATATTTTAAAGTCTAAACCTAACGTAATTTTTAAAAATTACTATGCATTGAGGTACATTCTAGATTCAGGATCACATTCACTGATGTGAAATTACTCTGCATTGAGGTACATTCTAGATCAGGATCAATGTGAAACAAGATGATCAACTTCTTTGATATATTCACAGTTCAACTAAAGCATAAAAGTATACATAAGGCAAACAGGATAGGGGAGGCAAGAATGTTATCAGGAATCGATGATAAAAAGCATACATGTCTAAACTTTTTCTTTTATTTTCAGCTTCACCTTTATATACTTTGTGAACCTGTAACTCCAATTCACTTCCAAGTACAGATACACAATTTTGAGAAATTACAACGATTGTAGAAGGCATAAACAAAATAGAGACATATGACCTGCTAACATTCTTAATTAGATGAACTATTGCATGTATTCATTTCAAGCCTCATTAACATATCCAAGTGAAATACCTTAAAATTATCAATATTGAAAAGTGAAAATATCTTATCTTAATTGAGACCTGGAAAGAAGCCTAAGTACAAGCTTTTTCATGATTGACAAAGTAAATCATCCACTTTCTGTGAGGTTTCCACTACTGTAGCAAGATTTTTGACTTTTATACATTAAAAAGCCATTAGAAAACATATCCATGCATGCTTACTCCAGGACAAACATTAACATGTCAGCACCTTTTCCTGTCACAACTTATCTATTGTATCTTGCTCAGAGGTACAAAAAGAGAGAAGGTCCAAAGGAGGAAAAAATTGGATAAAGAAATAGAGAAGAAAACAAATCGACATAGAGGGATCAACAAGAGAAAGAGAACTAGATAACGAAATGGAAAAGAAATGCAGGAGAAATTAATAGGTAGTAGTAACATTAGTACGGATAATGCCGTACAATGTTTGCATTATCCCAATTGATTGCACCAATTTTCCATGATCCGTGACAACTCAACCTCTTTTATGCTATCCTCAAAGTTTTGTCTCAATTGTTAATTGCAGAACCATATCTTTGAGTGTGAAAATTGAAAATTACTGGTATACTCATAATCTATTAAGTGACACATGATTCGCGAGTTCCTAGAAGTTATAGATAACTAACAATATTATGCAAGTACCACAACATGATGCTTTAGGACACAATACCTTGTACAAGGGTCACACTCAATGTAACATAGTTCACAAGAAACAAATTCCTAACTTCAATGGCCCTACACTTAGGGTGCAGGAGGTCAAATAACATAGACTTTCATTTGAAACAGAAAAACTAGGAAGAAGAGATATTATTAATCTGGATTGAAACCAAATATTCCCAATGTATATATATGGCACTTCTGTTTCAGAATTTTAGGTGTATGAACCCAAAAGTTGGTAGAAAGCAAAATGGCACTAGTAAGAATCTAATGATCATAGAGTATTAGAGTCAAGAAAAATATCTTCTTCTCAGCAAACCACAGTCGTAGTGACTATCATACAAGATATACTGAAAAAGAAGAACATAACATATGTATAAATGGTCGTAATTGTATGCAAGAAGGGATGGTTACCATCGTGAATTCAACGAATGCAATATGAGTTGAATGATTATAGTCTCCAAGTAGCCTCAAGCGTTGAATCTATGGCAAGGAGAATTTTTAATATAATATCGCCCTAAGACCAAGCACAAGCAATATTTTAAAGTGGGTAAGTTTGTCTTATTCTAAACCTCTCCACAAAAGGAGCGGGAAGCAAAATCACAAAAAGGAGGAAACGTTGGCTTAACTTAGACGAGCGCGAAGCGCGAAGCCGATAGGAGATATTGGTTTTAATTAAAGCGACGACGTTTTTATTGTGGAACAGAACATGTACAGAGGTAATGGCAAAGACGACCTGAATATTAAAAAAAGTCGTCCGTAAAATAGGCAAAGTGCAAGAATGAGCTTGTCCTGGAAGGCTTCTACAAAATAGGCAAAAGGTTATATTCTGTGCTTAGAATGGATCCTTCCTTGAGCCAAAGTCCACTACAAATCCATGTCATCACTTCAACCGAGTCGCCTGAGTTCTCTCTACTAACTCAGTGTTTGAGTCGTTCTTCCGTCATCGGCCTGGATGCCGAGTGGAAGCCTCTTTGCGCTCGCCAGCCAACGTTCCCCACCGTCACCCTTCTCCAGCTTGCTTGCCATCTCGGCTCCTCCACCTCATCCTCCGATGAGTCGCCAGTTTTCCTCCTCGACCTTTGCTCGCTTCCTCTCTGCTCAATTTGGGAATTGTTGAGAGACGTGTTCGTGTCTCCCGATATATTGAAGTTAGGGTTTCGTTTTAAACAAGATTTGGTTTACTTATCTTCCACTTTCTCTTCCAATGACTCTCATCCTGGTTTCAACAAGGTATTTTTAAATTTTCTGTTTTTTAGGGATAAGCTTTATTGTTGTAAGATACGATTGGTAATCAGTTTCTGGTGACATTTGGATTGATATAAGCAATTTGTGGTAACAGTTGGAACCATATTTGGATATCACCTCGATATGTAATTATACGCAACATAAGCGACGTGGAAAGAAGATGCCAAAAGAAACAAAGAGCTTGGCTACTATATGCAGAGAAGTATTGGGATTACATCTTTCCAAGGTATGATTTTTACCCTTTAAGCTGCAATTATAGTTATTGAAAATGTAGTGTTCGGACTTGGTTTTCGTGGAGATCTGTTAGTGGTTATATGGTTAAGGGAAGCGTAGTTTATTGCAAATCTACTTATAAAGCTACGAAATACTCCTGTGTTGTTCTTCTACTGATGTTTTTTATTTGACATTTGTATTATATGAATCGATTGTTAGAGCTTGTTAGGTTGTAATTGGGTATTCTTTGTTTCTAATTTAAACTGTATAAGCTTTTGACCTTCATTGTTGGTAAATCATGCTGATTCATTCCTTCTCCAAAAATTTTAGACATGATTGTTACTTTTTCTGTCTTGTGCAAGCCACTGAACGGACACCTTTGAAGAGGATTGAAATTTCAGGAATTACATTACTGAACTCTTTAACAGTGTTTGCATTTTCTTTAGGAGCTTCAATGTAGTGATTGGTCACTTCGCCCTCTTACAGAAGAGCAAAAAACATATGCTGCTACTGATGCCCACTGCTTGCTGAGAATATTTAATGTCTTTCTTGAAAACTTCATCAAAGAAGGTTTGTGGTGTTTGTAAATCTTATATTATTTGATCTACATTATAAGAATTATTTATATTTATTATTTGGAAATAGGTGATGTATAATGTACTATGAACTTACTCTTTGAGGTCCTCATATTATGTGAACCACCCAAATTAGTGAAAACTTGATCAATTTTGTTATTATGAAAAAGCTTCATGTGTATATTTGATGGTTTATTATGATAAAGTTGATGCTTTTAAGACTTAATTCTATTTGACCTGCTTTTAAAATCTCTTGGATGTTAACTTTAGGTACTTATAACAAAGCAACGGAATTGAATTCTTTAAACCTTAGTCTCGGTTTGAAAGAAATTCTTGAAACGAAAGATGTTGGCATTAAACCTTTTAGGGTCAAAGTTTCTGAAGCTTTGGATATTGTTCAAGCTACCATGTCTTCTCAATATTCTCAAAGAGTAGCTGAGATGGAAAGCATAAAATTAAAGCTATCAGTTGCTGTTACCAAGCCTATGGATTCAACCCTACTGAAGATTGTACTAAAATATGGGGAAAAAATCTTATTGAGAGAATCTGATAGAAAACCAAAATCCTTGAAGAAGAAGGAGAAAAAGCAGCTATATGTGACTGCTGATAGGAGAGAGAGGCATTTTGAGGACACTGATGACTGGCAAGGGCTTCCACCTTGGGATAAGTCCATAGGGGGTGATGGTTGCCCCAAGTTCCTCTGCGATGTGATGGTAAGCATTAATTTTTGTATTATGTACTATGTTATGAATTAAGTTACTTGACTTAATCTTGAAAGGAGCAATGGCACATAAGTGACCTAATTCATGTCTGCTTCTTTAGCTTTTGAATTTGGGACCTATAGGTGTAGCAATAAAAGGATTGACCAGGCTTGACACTGGCCTTAGTTTAAATTGCTAATCAGTATAGTGAGGGCAAGATTGGCACATAAGATTTCCTCTAGTCCTGCTTTATGTTGAACAAAATCTAAGAAATAACCTCCTTAAATTTGATTTCATGTGGTGGAAAAGTTAAATGTTGTGATTTGTGATCCTTTTAGGGGACTGATTATCTAGTCATGCAGGTGGAAGGTTTGGCAAAGCATCTAAGATGTGTAGGAATAGATGCTGCAATTCCATTTTCAAAAAAACCAGATTCAAGGTATTAATCCATATACATTTTTTGTTTTTTGATAATGAAGAAGGGATCTTGATTGCACGTCCTTTCCTCTCCTCATCACATGCAGAGAATTAATAGATCAAGCATGCAAAGAGGATAGAGTGCTTTTGACGAGAGATGCAAAACTCTTGAGACACCAGTACTTGGTAAAGAATCAAATATATAGAGTGAAGAGTCTTCTTAAAAATGAGCAGTTAGTTGAGGTACAATAATCATGCTTTCAAGAAGGTTTATGGTTAACTAGTTACTGAAAATGATGTAAAGAAAAATTATTTTTTATTCAAATGATTATTTGATGTTGAATTTATTAGCAGTTTGAAATTGGCTGAACTTACAAAAATCTGAGTTGCATTCATCTTGAAACATTGAAAAAGCCACTATTTTAATCACTAAACACTTGGTGAGAGGGACTATAAATATACTTTTTTTCCTTGAACGATTAGAAGTTTGAAGTGTGTGATTAGAAGCTGAATCATTTATATTTCCTAGATGCTTGCCCTATTTTGCTCCTTTGATATAAAAGAACAAAACATTTCCTCTTGGGATGTCCATTCAAAGCCTCACTATCATTCCCTTTTTACTTGTCTCTTCTTTAAAGGAATGCTAATGGTGAAGCATTCTTGAGTTCATTGAAACATAGTTTGGAACACTAAGAAGTGCAGATATTATGCAGGTAATAAATACTTTCCAGTTAAAAATTAGTGAGGATCAATTGATGTCAAGGTGCACTAAATGCAACGGGAATTTCATACAAAAGCCATTAACAACTGTAGAGGCTATTGAAGCTGCAAAAGGTTTCCAAAAGATTCCCAATTGTTTATTTAACAAAAATTTGGAATTCTGGCAGTGCACGGATTGCAGCCAGCTTTACTGGGAGGTAATGCTTCTTAACTGGTTCTTTGTTTTGCTTTCTGCAGTGCACAGGAGATGATTTCCTAAAATCTTTGATGCAGTACAAATAGAAGAATTATTAGCTAGTATCTAAAATCACAAAATTAGGAAATATAGCTGATATTAGGCTAAGGGAATATCAAGTTTCAATATTGGATTTAGGCTAAGAATGTAGAATTTTCAGATTTTGTATGGCTGCAATTTTAAGGTTTGATTGCTGGAAATTTAGGCTTAGGATTTTAGGTTTAATATGGCTGGAATATAGGTTTGAAATGACTAGAATGTAGGTTTAAGAGGGCTGGAATTTGGGTTAGGGTTGCTGCAATTTAGTGAAGAACCCAAAGAATAGATAATAGGAAGCTAGGAATCTCTCCTAGTGTATAAGAATCACCCCTAGAAGACAACATCACATCTTTTAGTTGAAAACTCAAGTTTGTAAAAAAATTCCAGATTGCTTCTTATTAATGAAAGGTTGAGTACATGTATATAGACTTCTTAGAATCCTTATTCTAGTAGGAAAAGGATTTCTAATTTAAATCTTATTATAATAAAAATTCTTTATTCTAGTAGGAAAAGGATTTTTAATTTAAATCCTATTATAATAAAAATTTAATAAGTCCTATACAACTAGGATAACATATCTAAATAAGAATAACATAATACTTCTACTTCCTTTCTAATATAGAATCCTAATACAATATGGATTTTAGCCTTTATTTTTGATGTCAACTCAATTCCCAATCCTCATCTCACCAAATTAAAGCTTGTGATTGATTAATCTTTTCTCTTTTATTTCTTTTATAGACTTTTAAGTTCTTTTGCATCAATCTCCCTGACTTGTCTGAAGTCATCCTAGATGTAGAATGTGATAAAGACTGATCATATAAATCTGGATTCAACTTCTGAAATTCAAACTCTAAAATCCAAGTGTTGTCAAAAATCGGCCCTCCTTTCCAGTTGACAAGAAGTTGTAGATATCCTCCATCTTTGGTAGCTAGAATTTGTTCATTTAGAACATCTTCTATCTCCTCTTTAAGATGAGGAATGGCTGGAATTCTTACAATTGTAGCGGAGGATTGCTCATCACCTTGTCCATGGTACGTAGTTAAGTCTGCAACATTAAAGATAGGATTTATTCTTGTGTCACTTGGTAATTCCAAAAAATAAGCTTTAGCACTTATCTTCTTGATGATCTTATGAGGTCCAACATTTCGTAAATGGAGTTTCTTATCCTTACCTTTTGGAAAATGCTCTGGATGAATCCTAACCATTAGCATATCCCCTTCATTGAATTCTACCTATTGATGATGCTGATCAACATGTTCTTTATAAGACAAGTTATTGGTTGTTATCGTTTGTTGTATATCATAAAAAATATCCCTCATGTGTTATGCAAAACCTTTAGCTTCAACACTAACTCTTGTTGTTTGTAGTAAAGGAATTAGATCAATAGGCTTCCTTGGTTGTCAACAACGTACGCAGTGCACAAGGCTATGCACTTTGTGGGGATTTGAAGAGGGTCATTGATTTATGCAGCCTTACCTTTGCTTTTTTACAAAGAGGTTATATCCGTGATTTGAACCTGTGACTTTCTAGTCATAAAGGAGTAATTTTTACCAGTTGCTCTAAGGCTTTCCCTTAAAATTTAAACGTCAATGTACGCAATGTATGAGGCTCTCCACTTTGTGGGGGTCTAAGGAAAGTTATAATGTACGCAGCCTTCCCTTTATATTTTTACAAAAGAGTTCCTTGGTTGAACTCCTGAAACTATTTCAAAAGGGCTCTTAATAGTAAACCTATTTGTAGAGCTGTTGTATGCAAATTTTTCCATAGGAAGCATTAGGTCCCAAATTTTCACATTTGTCCCTAAACTTATATTCACCACCTCTGTTTATCCATCGATCTGGGAATGTAAAGAACTTGAAAATTGAAGCTTAGTGTTAAATGTTTTCCATAGAGTTCTTCAAAAATAACTCATAAATTTTGCGTCACGATCAGAGATGATGGTTAAAGGTAATCCATATAGATGTACAACCTCTTTAAAAAATGGTTTAGTAGTATGGACAACATCATAAATCTTTTATCAATATATTCACAAATGGATTCATAAGTAAACCACATGAGACAACATAGGCATCAAGATCATACATATTACTGCTTCTTGTAATCAAATGCATTAACTTGTCATCATTGCTGAATTTTGACTTTGCAAGTGTACTCACATCTTCTCCTTCATAAGCCACTACAATACAACCTTTATCAACAATGCCAAGGACATCATTAAGTTTTGAATTATCAAGCTTTGAAACTCTATGTAGTTGCTGGTTAATCTTTTCAGCCTCTTGTTCTGTTATATTAGATTACTGTCTGATTCTTTCAGCCTGTTTCCTTGTTGTTTCAACCTGTTGTCCTTGTGTTATGATTTGTTGTTCAAGGGTTTCAGCTTGTTGTTGAGGTGTTTCAACCTCTAGTTCAGGCATTTCAGCTTCTTGTTTAAGTGTTTAAATTTGTTGTTCAGTTGTTTCAGCTTTTGGGTTTGCCAAAGAATGTACTTGGTTCTGTTTTTCTTCATCTTTAATGCTTTGATCATCTCCTACTATCAAACTCTCCATGTCATGAAGTACTTGAACATTATCTACATGTAGGCTTGAAGATTCTAGTTGATCAGTTGGAAGAGACGTGTCATTATTTTTTCCATCCATAATAAACACTTCTTCAGAGATAGTGACTGTTAAATTTGAAGAATTAAAATCAGTACATGACTTTACAGCAAATACTTTCCCTTGTTTGTGCTATTGATCAGTACCAATCCCTTCATCTTGCTTATTATCACATTCTCCGTGTTTAGCATCAAGTATAGGTTGATTTTTCCTTGTTGGAGTTTTGAGTTTTAGGGAATGTATGTCAAGGTTGTCTAGCCTCTCCAACTTTGTTACATGTAAGTTGGTTCTTAGTGCACCTTGTGAAGGAGTATCATCGATGCCCAACCGTTTTGAAATATTCAAAAATATTTCATCTTGCTCTAACTCACTAAATATTCTTCTATACGCCCTTCCACTACGAGTTGCCATTGTGAACCAAAGCTCTGATACTAAATTGATGTAGGACAAATAGAAGAATTATTAACTACTAGCTAAAATCACAAAATTAGGAAATATAGCTGATATTAGGCTGCGGGAATATCAAGTTTCAAGATTGGATTTAGGCTAAAAATGTAGAATTTTCAGATTTTGTATGGCTGGAACTTTAAGGTTTGATTTCTGGAAATTTAGGTTTAGGATTTCAGGTTTAATATGGCTGGAATATATGTTTGAGATGACTAGAATGTAGGTTTAAGATGGCTGGAATTTGGGTTAGGGTTGCTGGAATTTAGTGAAGAATCCAAAGAATGGATAATAGGAAACTAGGAATCACTCCTAGGGTGTAAGAATCGCTCTTAGACGAAAACATCACAACTTCTAGAAAAATTCCAGATTGCTTGTTATTATTAAAAGGCTGAGTACATATATCCAGACTTTTTAGAATCCTTATTCTAGTAGGAAAGGATTTCTAATTTAAATCCTATTATTATAAAAATTCTATGAGTCTTATACAACTAGGATAACATCTTCAAATAAGAATTTAACTTAACACTTCTACTTCCTATTTAATAAGAAACTCTAATAAAATACGGATTTCAACCTTTATCTTTGGCATCAACTCAATTCTCAATTCTCAATCCAGCAAATTAAAGCTTGTGATTGATTAATCTTGCCTCGATTATTTCTTCTATAGACTTTTAAGTTCTTTTGCATCAATCTTTATATGAGTTAATATTAGAAGTTGTGAATTTGAAACTGATGTGAGAGGTAGTTAGGGTATGTTTGGGAGTTTAGGATGGAATGGAATAGAATGCTAATTAATGGAACGGAATGGAATAGAGTGGAATGGAATGGAATGAAATATGCCACTTCATTGTTTGGAAGTTTAAATAAAATAAGAGAGGTTTGGAAGGCAAGCCATGTCGTTCCATCATTGACTCTCCAATTTGGGGGGTCACAAAATATTAGATTTTGGATGGCAAAGGACGTCTTCCAAAGCCATTAATTGTCATTCTATCATGTTTCAAAATAGACTCCCAAACAATGGCCTGAGTCATTTGGGCCATTCCATTCCATTCCCTTCCATCCCTCTACCCACATCCAAACATACCCTTAATCTAGTGGTGTAAGTAGTTCATCCTTTTTTGTTTAAATGAATGGAACAAATATGATGTACTGGTTTAATAATCTTCATTAAACTCTGTAGCAGCATTTTTCTGTATCCTCTGGGGAGAATATTATAGGACTGTCTTATTAGTCATCAAATTGCTACTTGTGCAAAAATGAGACTGCCAACTCAATCATTTTCTGTTGTTTGTGCATTCCATGGTTCGACAAATGAATAGCCCTTCATGATCAATTGTAAACACTTTACAGGTTTTCCACAAAATATTGGTAAAAGGTTTGATTGGGTTAGACAGCCGAATGGAAACATATGACAACTAGAAGGGCTGACATAAGCTGTTATTTGTCTGTAACGTCTTTTGGAGTTGACTGTTTTAATAGTGCAGACTAAAGTTGAAAGAAATTAAAGATCATTTGGATAGGATTATGCAATGAGGAGTACTACAAACTATTTTATTATAATTCTGTTAATTTTAACTTGACTCATGAGTTTCTAATTTAGCAGAATGAAATAAATTTTTTTAAAATGTATTCTGAAGGGATTCAAATTTGAAAACATATTTTTTAATTGTTTAAATTTTGGGAATTAAAATTCTAGTTTTCCATTTTCTTATAATTTTTTTGGAAAAAAAAACTGTCTCGTTGACTACAAGTCAACAACCTCTGAGTGTTGAAAACGTAAAACCTTTTTCTTCATTTTTAACTGGCTTTATGATGTTCATTGCCTAGATAAAAGAATCGTATTGCATGTTGGTCTTAACGGCACTCTGTTTGACTAGTAATAGATTATGTATAGAAAAGTGATTCATGATGTTTAAATTTGTGAATGATGCCAAGATTGCGTAACTAAGACAGTCCTTGTGGAAAAGAGCTTAGGATTTTACTTGAATTAACGTGCTCGTCAATATTACAGGGAACCCAATACCACAATGCAGTTCAGAAGTTCGTTGACATCTGTAAGTTGAGTGATTGACTATTGCACATCAACTTTCAATGTCCACTGGGCGTAAATGTGATTTATGGACGAGATGTAAAGGCGTTTCTTTATCATGTTTATTGAGTTAGGGAAATCATGTAAATCATACGAGGATATTGGAAGCTTCAAATTGTATCTCCTTTAACATTTAGAACTTGTTTAGGAACATGAATAATTACTTGATTGTTAATGGTATATAGAACACCGTTAGACCTTCAATTTTGCCTAAATATTTCCGTTAATATTGGTGGTGGTCTAGAATTTTGGATGGGAACGACTTCTTTTCCCTGATCAGAGTTAATGCTATATTTTACGTTCCTTCTTTCGCTTGTGTAGTGAGGGATAATCCGTCAGAGGTCATATAATAATAAAACGAAGGATTTCACCCCCTTCAAAAAGAACCTTTTTACTGTTAATATTCATTACGTGTGAAAAAACTTATTTAATTATCAGCAACTTCGTCCATTTACATGGTAAATAAATTGTTATTTTCAAAGCTCTTTTATTAAGTTTACACATCGTGGAGATTATAATTTGCACAATCATCCAAAGACATCCTCCTCTGGAAGGTTTTTCGTAAAATCGAACTTATTCCGGTGTGGAAGGCAGATAGACATATTTCTTAGTTTCAATAGGACTCTTTACGAGTGTTGTTTCTATTTACTATTATCTAAAAACAACAAAAAACAGAATCATTAATAATAGTCAAGTTCATTACAATAAAAAAAAAAAGTAAGGGTGAATTTTGACCTTAATGTATCTTTAGACAATCCACTATGAACTGTGATCAGTTGTTCAGTTTTGAATGTCTCTCTTTGTATGGCTAATTTAGTATTTCAGTTTCCTTTTATGGGATGATCTAAAGAGGATTCACTCTTCTATCCATTATCTCTGGGTATTGTTAAAGTGACTTAAATAGTATTATCTATGCTTAACAGGTTGTGCAGAACATTCCAACTCTCAAACAACTCAACAAGGAATTCGGAAACTATTTGAATGCCACTGGTTTAATATACTTGAGGAACAATGATAACTTCTTACTTAAGGCAATAGACAAGAAGGAAATTGGTGACTCGTGACTCCTATTGGATGAACAACTGACCCAACAACATGACACTTTAACCATCCCTTGTCTTTGGATATTTTCCCTCATCAAGGAACAAACTTAAACTCCTAAGGGTCCTCTAAAAGCATCTTTTTGATTCCAAAGCTCACTAATCAACTTGAAACATCAAGGAAGTTGCCTGTAAGGGATTAAACATAAGGTTAAAGGATTTTAATCTTTTAAATGTATGAGAAACTTCCTAATTTGAAAGATAAACTAAAACAAGTTATGTTAGGTACTTTGGCAGAAATGGTACAAATGCTAATATATTTTGAGGTGAGAAATGCCTTATAACAAGCTCAAAATAACTTTTATCCCAATCCTTGGAATAATCCATTCAAGTTACGACAGAAAAGAGCTTTTGTTAAGTACATTCAAGCTTTGGAAGTTCGTCACTCCATCCTAAGATGAAAATCAGGTGATCCAATGACTTAGAAGTGAAAGAGAGGAGTTTTGGTCGAAGAATGAATTCAAATGTTATTGATTTTCAACAACTATAAATACAGAGATTACAACAGAATTTGAATGAATCTGTACAAAAATTTAAATTTGAACAAACAAAATAATATCCTAAAAGATAGGATAAATAACAAAAGATAAGATAAACTAGTTTGACTTATTCAAACTCTCAACACCCCCCCGCAAACCGATGGGGGAATACACCATCAGTTTGTCGCGCAGTAGTAGAAACCGGGTCTTCGACAATGGTTTCGTCAAAACATCAGCCAATTGATCAACCGTTGATATGTAAGAAACAAGAAGATTTTTCTGTCGAACTTGATCCCGGACAAAATGAAAATCCAACTCAAGATGCTTAGATCGAGAATGAAAAACAGGATTGGCAGCTAAATAAGTAGCTGAGACATTATCACACCATATTCTCGGTGTAGTGGGTAGAGTGTAGTTTAACTCACGAAGAAGGCATTGAAGCCAATACACTTCCGAGGCAGTCGAGGCAAGGGCACGATACTCGGAATCAGTGCTGGATCTTGCAACCGTTTTTTGCTTTCTTGACACCCAAGAGACCGGATTTGAACCAAGAAAAACAATGTAGGCCGAAGTACTTTTACGATCAGTTTTGTCTCCGCCCCAATCAGCATCAGAAAAAGCAATGAGAGAGGCTTGTCGAGAGGACCGTAGAACAAGACCATGATCAATTGTGCCGCGCAAATAACGAAGGATGCGTTTCACGGCTTGCCAGTGATGAGTACAAGGCGAGTGCATAAATTGAGCAGTCTTGTTAACGGCCATAGTGATATCGGGACGCGTTAGAGCTAAATATTGTAGAGCCCCTACAACCCGTCGATATAGCGTTGGATCATCAAATTCCGAGGAGGTGGTGCCAGTCAAATCAGCTTGAGGAGTTGACGGGGTTGAAACTGAAGACGCCTCATGCATATTAGCACGATGCAGCAAATCCTTTATATATTTGGATTGCGTAAGCTGTAACCCGTCATGGAGCCATGTAACCTCGACACCCAAGAAATATGATAGAGGCCCCAAATCCTTGAGAGCAATGGATCGGCCAAGCTGAGCGATAATTCGCTGCAGAAGACTAGCCGATGAGCCTGTCAAAATCAAATCATCAACATAAACCAGGCAATAAGCATGTTCATTATTGGAAGAGTAAATGAACAAGGAGCTGTCAGCCTTCGAGCCTTGAAAACCAAGCAATTGAAGAGCATTTGCGAGACAGAAATACCAGGCCCGGGGTGCTTGTTTTAAACCGTACAGTGACTTTTTGAGAGCACATACAAAATCAGGCTTAGTTTGATCGATAAAGCCTTGAGGCTGCTCCATAAAAACTGGTTCATCAAGTGCCCCATGAAGAAAAGCATTTGAAACATCTAGCTGCCGAATAGACCATTTACGATTGACAGCAATAGATAGGATTAGCCGCACTGTTGCTGGTTTAATAACAGGACTAAACGTCTCAACATAATCAATACCCGGACGTTGATGAAAACCTTTAGCAACAAGCCTAGCGCGGTAACGATCAAGCGAACCATCTGCCTTCGTTTTAACACGATACACCCATTTGCATCCAACAATATTAGATGCACTAGATTGAGGAACAAGATCCCATGTGCCATTAGATAACAAGGCATCAATTTCGTTAGACATTGCTTTGTGCCAATGGTAATGTTTAGCCGCATCAGTGTATGAGGAGGGTGCAGTCAAGAAATCGGAGACTGCAGTGGCAAAGACTCTCGGTTTCAGGGAACCGGTTTGGGACCGAGTTGTCATAGGATGGCGCAAGGGAGCTGCAGGAGCAGCTGATGGTACTGCTGAGGGACTGATAGCAGGCTGGGTCGAGGCAGAGCCAGAGGAAGCCGCGACAGTTGAAGCTAATTCAGCCGAGGCAGTTGGTGCAGCAATCGGGAATGTAGTATTAGGTAGAGGCGGGACAATAGGAGATATATTAGGTGACGATATGGAGGTTGATGGGACGGTATGGTGTCTTTGGCCAAGAGAAAAGATGGTGAAGGGGGAAGGTGGTGGACCGAGAATCGGTGTGTTACCATCACTTGTTTTGAACGGGAAAACCTGTTCATCAAAAATAACATGACGTGAGTAAAACACCTTTTTGGTAGACAAAGATAAACATTTATAACCCTTGTGAGGAATACTATAACCAAGAAAAACACATTTTGTGGATCTAGGCTCAAGCTTGTTTTTAGTGTAGGGATGAAGCCAAGGATAGCAACAACAACCAAAGACACGTAAAAAATTATAATCTGAGTCTCGTTGAAAAATTACTTGGTATGGTGATTTATGATTAAGCAAGGGGCTTGGCAATCGGTTAATGGTATATACGGCTGCAGCAAAAGCATGATCCCAATATTTAGGTGGTACGGAGGCATGGTG
>JANKYF010000006.1:34417188-34436652 GCA_029829435.1 Erythroxylum hondense
CATATTGTTTTGGATTGATTTAAAAACATATGTGTTAATTAATATCCCTAGGCACTAAAACAAAGCGATGCATTTGATTCTTCAAATATATTAAAGGGAACTGCAAGGGTACAGAGCAAATGTGAGGACCAGGTCGTAGTTCGCGCAATAAAAACTTCTAATGAGAAAAGCAAGAGTTTTTTAGTCTATTTCTGGAGATTATAATTATAAGAAATTAAAGATTATTTGTCATTTGTAACCGACACCTAAGTCCACAAGATTATTGATTTCTTCTCAATGTATATATATATATATATATCAATTATTAAGTGGTTATTGATTTCTTCTCAATGTCATTTCTTCTCAATGTAAATTTGTTTTATGTTATATGGAGATCAGTGGGGGTGTTTATAACTTCAATGCCAAGGTAATAGTGAAGAGAGTCAAGATCTTTAATGGTGAAAGTGGTGTGAAAGTCACAAATAAGGATTTGAATGAATGATTGTAAAGAACCTGTAACCAAGATATTACTCAAATAAATGAGTAAGAAGGTAGTGTGGAAGGAAGATGTATAAACAAAGAAAGGAATGGCAAACTTGGAGGAAACAAAACTGAGATCACAAAGTTTCTGACTCAAGTTTATTAAATGAAGCTCTATAGGCTTATCTAAGGCTATGAAAGGCTTTGTTCAAATGACACAAATAGTTGGGTTAATGAGGATCAATGAACTTGATAGTTGACTCATGATCACTAGTTCTTAAAGGTCACTACATAAGAAGGCATTATTATGTCAAGTTGGTGAATGAACCAATTCTGAAATACGACAAGGGTGAGAATGATGCGAATAGCTATAAGTTTAATAACAAAGCTAAATGTGTCAGTATAATCAAGGCCAAGAGACTAGTGAAACCTTTTAGCAACAAAGAGAGCCTTATAGTGATCAAAAGTACCATTATATTTACGCTTAGTACGAAAGACCTATTTAGAACTAATAATTATTATGATAGAGATCATTGAACTCATCTCACATTAGCTTGTTGCAAATGTGAGAATTTGTTTGCTTGAGTAAATGAGGTAGGATTTGACTATATTGGAGCTTGAGTAGTGCTGATGTAGGTTATATGATCAAGAAAGGCTTGGGTTTTTATAAGTGCAATTAGCAGTGCAAGTAACCATAGGATGCAAAGGTGGTGATGACGATGGAGTTGGTAATGGGTGAGACAGTAAAGCAAAATTTGGAGAAGATGGGAGAGGTAATGGAGTATTTATGGGAGGGATAGGGCCAAATGGAAGACATAAAGAACAAGTATTGGATTGGGTGTAGAGGAAGTGGAGGATTTGGAAAAAGAAGAAGTTAATTTCAAGGAATTTGACGTGTTGAGAGATAAAGATTTTGTTAGTGAGAGGGTAGTGACATCCTTTGTCATAGGGAAAGTAACTAATTAAAATAAAGGCAAGGGATTTTTGAGTGAGTTTGTCAGGTGTACAAAGTTGAAAGTTGAAAATTGAAGGCAAAGAATGTAGTATAAGGTATGGAGGAGTTAGGATGTAGGATGTTAGATAAGCCTAAGGTTTTTTTATTCTCCTTTTAGTAGTCTAGAGATTCATATGTTGGAATTTCAAGCTTTGTACAGAACCTCTTATTATTTAATGTCTTTATGGCTTACCCAAAAAAAAAAAAGATTTGTGTTAGTTATATGACTAGTCTTTTATAGATTTGGCATTTTAGAGGAGATATGTTGTAATTTTTATATGATAAATTAGTATTAGAAATGAAACCTTATGAAGTAAATGGTTTCTTGTAAAAGGAAGTTGGGTTATTATAAGAAAAGTTAGGTTTCAGCTAGTAATTTGTTGTATTGGATGTGCTGAGTCAAGAAATGAAGGACAAGAAAATAGGCCTGGGATGGACATAAATCATAAAGACCACAAAGTGATGCCTTATGTCTATGCAATATTATTCCCAAAGTGAATTAAAGAATGCTAATGAACCTGATTGGACTGTTGAGAGCTCGATTTCAAATCACCATTATTATTTTTTATTGATGTGAGCTCTGATTTTAAAGTCCCAATGAAGATTAATGAAATGTAATATGACTTTGCTTATAAAGAAGCAACTTGGCATGTAGATTAAAGAAGGTCAATAGGGTTTCAAGATCTTTAACCATAGTAATGAATGAATCAAAATCATATGGCAAGCCATCAAGGGTAAAAAGTTCCAAGTCTTCTACCAAAAATTATAGAGAGATAGTTAGCTATATAGGAGTCAACTTTTTTAGTTGTTTGGAGTCGATGTATGAGGGTAGATTTGTGGGTGGAAGTTTACAATAGGATTTTAAGGGTGGTTCATAAGTCTTTTGTTTTTTTAATCATACAATTATTAATTACAAATTTTTATTAAATTAAGATTAAAAAAATCAAATTTTATCCAGACTAGAGATAATAAAGAAGCTTAATAAAGGATATGATTAAATAAGTTAAAGTCCAGTAAGAAAAATAAGCCTCGAATAGTATAGGTTGGTTATTTATTAGGCCTATGATGGGAAGGCCCAATAAGGTTACTATAAATAGTTGTTAAGGTCTCTTGTTACCTATTAAAACATAAGGATATAAAATTTTTATAAAGTCTGATCGAAAATTTCAAAAGCTTGTTTATATGTTAAAGAGCTTGTTTAAATAGTTCGGTAGCTTGATCATCACTCAATAGATTGCAAAATTGGTATTATTTTTTTTGCATTTTCTCTATTAATAGAAGTTCATGGTTAATCTTAGGTCTATAATTAAGGTTCATGTTATGATTAACATGTGGTATCCGAGTGGTTATATGATTGTATGAATTTGAATGGATATTTTCAAATTTATCCATAAGGAAATTAGAGAAATTATCTATTTTAGCTTATATAAATTGTATATTTGTTATTTGATTCTTGTAAAATATAGTTAGAATATGGTAAAAGATAATTGGAAATGTTGTCTAAATTTTTCTTTTGTTGGCGATTAGAGGGAAAGGTAATGAAGTTGTAGCCAACTGCTTTTGGGATACACTCAATGTATGGTGATCGTGATAAACGTGCATTAGATAGCTAGCACATAGGGGAACCAAGCATCAAACGTATGTCAAACATGTAGGACACATGCTCCCCAAAGTAGTTGGCACATCTATGCATAACACACATGTGATCCACGTGCTATAAAGGCAGTGCATATATGAGCACACTATGTGCCTTATGCATCCAAAGACACTTGAGGCTCTGGCATATGTTGAACATGCATCATTCATAGCACATATGGTGTTGACGTCAGCATATTATAGGAAAAAACTTAAAATTTACAAAATGGTCCTTTATGTTATTATGGGTCAATTTTTAGGGTCTTGTGAATTTGTAAAGTGAGTTTTTATTTTCTGAATTTATTATATGGGTAATAAATAAGGTTTAACTTCAAAAAAAACAAGTAAGGTTATTAAATTCATAATTGAGTGAATTTTCATGCATTAGACTTAAAATAAAAAAGATATATGTGGTTTTGGTATCTTATATAGTGTATTTATTATTTAGTATCATATGATTATCACTCTAATTGAGATTTTCTTTATGATAAATTTTCAAATAAATTTTATTGGGTCTCTCGTAAAGAGCATATATTAATCGAGCGCTACAAAGGTTTAATATAGCTAGTTGTAAATATGTTATAGCACTTATCTTTTATGATGAGAGATTATCTTTAGCATAATGTCTAAAGAATGATACAAAGAGAGAGGCTATGAAGAATGCACTTATTTTGGTGCAATTGGTAGCTTGATGTATGCCTAGGTATGTACTAGATTGGATATTGCATTTGTTGTTGAACTATTGAGTAGGTATCTAGCTAACCCAAGAATAAATCATTAGAATCTAATTAAATAAGTTTTGAGATATTTAAAGGGAACTAAGGATTATATATTGACATTTAGGAAAGTCAACAGTCTACACCTCATAGGTTATACAATTTAAGATTTTGCTATGTGCCCATTTGATAGGAAGTCTATATCAAGGTACTTTTTGATATTAGTAGACGATGCAATATTATGGAAGAGAATCAAGCAGACACTAGTAACTTTCTCGATTATGTATGTAGAGTTTGTGGCATGCTATGGGGCTACATCATGGGTAGTTTGACTCAAGAACTTGATATTTGAATTGTCTATGGTTGATTCTGATGCTAATCTTATTCAATTATATTGTGATAATCTTTTTCATGTATTATTTAGTAATAGTAATAACAACATCACAGGATCTAAGTATTTAGAGGTCAAATATCTAACTATAAAGGCATTAATACAAAAAGGTAACATTGAGGTGGAGTATTTAAAGATTAAGTACATACTTATTGATCCTTTAACTAAAGTACTTCGCCAGTTGTTTTTTAGAACATGTATATAGTATGGGCTTATTAAAGTTTTCAGACACTGTTAATTAGGGATTGCTCTATTTGCTCTTGATATATTTGTGTAGATTTAGGTATTGTGAAAATATATTTTTATGTAAATTATGGTCATCATTTTGTTCTCAATCACATAGTTTATTGTACATTGTCATAATATAGGTGAAAGTCTTAAGATCTATGTCGATCTTAAGTATTTTAAATGTTATTAAGCATATATATACATATTGACTTTAAGCCTATGTCTTCAGGATACATGAAGATACATATATAAATCCATGGATTTGATGAGATATAGGGAGATATAAGTATTTAATCCCATAAGAGTTTTCTCTAATATAGTTTAGCATTTAGTAAGAGAAAGCAAATTTCTTTGATGCGGTTTAGTATACATTTTGGAGAAATTAAGACCAACAAATGGAAAGATGATACATTAAGAGTAAGATATCAAGAGTATGATAATGAAGAGTCAGAAGTAAAACTCGAAGTCTGGGATGGAGACAAGACGGTGCTATCAATATAACTTATGATATCACAGGTTAATAAGACATGTTTCACTTGTTTTCTCCGAACTAGATAATTTGTATTGTTCAAAGTATGTAATATTTTTTATGGGTGGTAATAGGTTAAGTTGTGATACCAAAAAAAAAGGAGAGGCCAAGATAGTATATTTATAATGATAGAAGAAGGTGTTGGTAATTTAATTGTGTTGAAAAGAGAAAAAGACTGTAGGGTGAGGAAAAAGAATAAGGAAAAACTAGAATAGAAAAGACCATGTTAGTGGTTCTAATAATAATATAAGGTGGACAATGTAAAGTTATTTACATGTGCGTTACCTATCCTTCAGAAAAAGAAAGAATAATATATATTATGAAATCCTTGATGACATGATTCTAAGAAATTAAAATAAATTTTGCACCATAAGTGATCTTTTTTAAGTTTTTAATTTAAGTATTCTCTTACATAAGAATATAAATGCAACTTTAGATTAATAAGGCAAAATCTTTCACTGAAAAATAAAAAAGATATGTATCTATCCCACTATTTAATATATATAATTCAACCGTAGAAATTTGATAATTATTTTAAATTGTCGTATAACTGAAAGCATATTATAATCTTAGTGAAGAACATTGAAAGTCAGCACCTTTTTCAAAAGTAAAAATGTGATAAGGAGTTTTTGCAATTGTTTGACGTGAAAAAGTCACTGGTGTTTAATTTAAATGGAAAAGAAAAGGGGGAAAAAAAACAAGAAAAGTAAAAGTGCACCCTGGAATTTTAAAACCAGTTAAAGTGGGATGATTGTCCTTAAAAGTTGAAATAAGTTCAATGTAAGAGCAAAGTTGCGAGACAATGTGACCAACTAAGATAGGTTTATGTCTGCATAAAACCCACACAAAATCTCAAATTTTCAAAAAAAGTAGAAGTTGCAACAATTAAACCTCCATAGGTTTCGTAGTAAGCCATACATGATGATTATGCTTTTATTCTTAAGCCGACCACATTATTGTATGTTGGAGGTACATAATATGTTCCTTGTCTTAATCTACACTAACTTTTTGTCTCTCAAAAAACAACTAGCCTCCTAGAGTAAATGTTAGGATAGTTGATTGACGGTAGAAAGCAACGGCTGTCTTGAAAGGCAAGCTGCTAAAAACCAAGCCTAACAGACATGTCAGTTTGGGATTGCTGCAGCCAAGTCTTCACACACCAACTTATGCTCGACCAAATATGCTTTTTGTGCTGCAAATGCTGAGTTTTCATGTCATTTTCATGGGCAGACAAGACAATCTTGCTTAATTCTATAGCGTAAGTGGACGGACTCATGCCTCATAGTTTGACTAAATTTTTACCCATTTTCCCTTCGCGACTGACCCACGCTCCACCTAATTTATCATCTTCCGTGTCCCAGTATCTCTCCATCATTTTCCTTCCCCTAATTCAAATCTTGATTAATCTTTATAAGAAAAAGTTCATCTTTAGAGATTTTTTCATTTAAATTTACAAGAATAAATTATTCCCAAACTTGAAATGAAGACTAATTATAAATGTATTCAGATTGAAATTTGAACACTATACTATTTCTTACAACAGTTAAAACCGAATTGAAGACTAATTAGCATTTTTATTTGAACTTAAATTTTGATACTTTCCACACAACAAGATTTTAAGAATGTTTTTATTGGAATGATAAATAAGTGAAAGGGGAAACAATAACAATCATCATTATTTTTTTTATTAATTACAGTCAATATTTTACATACATAAATTTGCCCCAACTATATCTACTTCATGTAAATTGTTACATGGAAATTATACAAATGATCCATGAGTCATCATGCTTATTATACTTTCTTTCATATTTACAAAAAAAATATAAAAATGATTTGGGTATGTGAAATATATATCTATTTATATAGCATACAAACAATAATAAGATAATATAGTAAGTATTCTTTCACGTTGTCTATTCTACTCAATTCAAAAATTTTAAATTTATATAGGAGAATACAAAAATCCCCATAAAACAATAAAGTTTAAGGGTAAATTATCGTAAAATCTTAACCTTATCTCAATTTTGTAATATTAGCAAAAATTTTAAAAAGTGACATTAAAATATCCAAACTTTCAATTTGTTGCAAACATAGCCCAATATTAGGTTTTCTGTTAATGTTATATGTCAAAATTTTTGTACTTGCAACGTGGCTACCACAGGTCGACTTTTTTCCAACTAATTATTTTTTATTTTATTAAATTATAAAACATAAAACCTAATTTTGTGTCTTTCCTGATAAGCCATATGCTTTTACCTTGATACATTTTCAAACTTTTAAGTTATTTTTTTTATCTTATTATAATGGCCACAGCCGTAAATACCGTCACATTTTCGGTGAAAGCAAATGCCTCAGTCAATCTCCAAGTCCTACAATGGCCTCGTCATGGTCCACAAATGTCAAGGCGTGGTACTGGACTCTCCTTAAGCTCATATTAGCGCTCAACAACAAGATATGACTCCCCAAAGCTGTGAAGCTCTAATACTTTTGTGCGACGTTGTTTTCTTTACTTTAAACCTATCTCACACTACCTTAGAGCATTCTAAATGTGGGACTTGTCTGAATTTCAATGATATGGATTTTTGCTCGATTGTGGGTAATTAGATATTGAAGGACTTAGTTTATGTTGTTATTTGTCTTCCGATTAATAAGCTAGTAAGAGCTAGTCTTTAGTTATAGTTGGGTAGTTGCAGTTTCTTTTCCAATTTTATGGCATAGTTGTTATTCTTCAGTAATGTGAGATTTCTATTTAAATTTTTGGACTTAAAGTTCAATGGTGGGGAACCAATTGGTTGGATTTATAAGGAAGAATAATATTTCAATTTAAAATCATTGCTCCTGGTCAACAAGTGCAGCTTGCCTCCTTCCATTTAGAAGGAAGTGCTCTATAATGGCATCAATGGTTAACAAAATTTTGAGAACCACCTGCTTGGGATGAGTTTACTAAAGTCCTTTTACACTTTAGGGCAACTAACTACGGGGACCCTTTAGAAGCTCTCACCTAATTGAGACAAAATTCAACGATAGCAACTTATTAAGAAACATTTGAAAAGCTTTCTCACCATGTTGATGGCTTACTAAAAACTTTCCTTATTGGTTGTTTTATTACAAGACTTCGGGAATATATCTATTTAGATTTATAAATTAAACAACCACGTACCTTGGTATGATAGGAGTGGCTCGACTTATTGAAGAATGGGATCAATTACTACAAAAAAAAACTAGCCAATCGATTTACTCCCATCTAGGTTTGATGGTGCCAAAGTCAAATCCTAATTTGACGATTAGTATACTAGGACCTGCACCTAACCAATGTGAAAATAAAAATTTAAGTACTCTAACCGTATTTCAATATATAACTAATTAAAAGGCACAAGAATGTCGAGAAAAGGGGTTATGTTGCTATTGTGATAAGAAATTTGTTCTAAGTCACCGATATGTTCATCCACAACTGTATATAATAGATGATTCTTCTCCACTAGCCTTGGATGAAGAGAATACTACTGAGCCTAAGTTGGAAAATTAAGAAGTTAAGTATGAAATCTCTTTTCCATGCAATTACTAGAGCCAACCATCCCTAAAAGATACATGTATTGGGCAAGCTGAAAAATAAAAATGTTACAGTACTTGTAGATGGTGGTAGCACACATAACTTCATTGATCAAGCTATAGTGACTAAGTATGGGTTGTCATTAGTTTAGAGTAAGAAGTTCCAAGTCATAGTAACTAACTAAGAGAAAATAAAATGTGTTGGACAATGCTAAGCACTCACAATAATCATCCAAGTTAAGCTTGTTACAATAAATTATTATGTTCTTCCTATTACAACATGTTAGTTGGTTCTAGCAGTATAATGGCTGGAGACTCGTAGACCAATTGAACAAACTACAAGTAGCTGACTATGACATTCAAGCTTGGGGGAGTCTCTCACATATTTCAAGGGTTAAGGTAGACTGGTATTGAAGTTTTAACAGAAAAGGAAGGTAGTTGCCTACAAGGTACGACCTTTCTCTTCCAAATTCTACTTTCTCTTATTAACCCCCAATAAAACTCATACCCTCTTGACATCGACCACCTCCAACATCCTACCACCAAAACACATAATCACCATATTCCTTTGTAGCCAAACACAGAGCCAATAAGTGTTAGACTATATCGATACCTTTATTACCAAAAAAATAAAAATAGAAAGGATGGTGAAGGAACTTTTGCAATGTGGATTAATAAGGCCTAGTAATAGCCCATTCTCATTACTAGTTCTATTAGTAAACAAAGTAGACGGGGGTTGGTGATATTGTGGTGATATTGGAGCCAAATTCTTCCTTAAATTGGATTTAAAGGTTGATTATTATCAAATTAGAGTATAAGAGTAAGGTATGCCAAAAATAATATTCAAACCCATTAAGGGAATTATGAGTTTGTGGTGATGTAGTTTGGCCTCACCAATGCCTCAACAACATTCCAAAGCCTCATGAATGACCTTCTCCACCCGTACCTTCGGAATTTTATTTTGGTTTTCATTGATGACTTTCTCATAAATTTAAGGAAAGGGGAAGAGCACGTTTCAAATCTCTGAATTGAACTCAACATTTTAGCAACTAATCATTTATTTGCCGAAGAATCAAAGTGTAGGTTTAGTGTTTCATAAGTTGACTACTTAGGCCATATTATTTCTAAACAGGGTGTAGCAGTCGACTTTGCAAAAATACAAGTTGTTCTTGAAAGGCCAACACTAACACTAACACCAACACCAACAACATCGAAAAACGTTCGTGGATTTCTTGGATTAGTAGGGTATTTCAAGAAATTCATTCGTCATTTTGGAAGCATAGTTGCCTTATTTACCTAACTCTTGTCAAAGGAGGGATCTAAATGGAATGAGTCGGTTAAGTTAGCCTTTAAAAAGTTAAAAGAAGCACTGACATCTTCACCAATACTATACCTTCTAAAATTTTCCTGGCAATTTATATTTAAATGTGACACAAATGGGGTTGGAATCAGAGCAATACTCTCCAAAAATAATAGACTAGTAGTTCATTTTAGTGAAGTTCCAAAAGGATAAGCTTTTTTGTTGTCTACTTATAAGAAGGAGATGTCAGCTATTGTCAAATCTATTTAAAAATGGAGTTTATATTTACTTAGTTAATCTTTTACTATCCATATTGATAAGAAGAGTCCTAAGTATCTACTTGAGCAATGAATTACTACTTTAATACAAATTTGTTGCCTTTCAAATATCCTTGGCTATGATTATAAGATCGAGTACAAACGAGGCTTTGAAAATCAAGCTATCGGTTCCTTATCTCATGTGGTTGAATTTTAGTTCCAATCAATTTCAATGCCCTGTTCAAATTGGTGGCATGTGTTATAAGATGAGGATAAGCAAGATTCTTTTTATGTGGCTCTTTCTCATACATAATCACATAATCAACTAATACAACGATATAGGGTATGGTTCAAAAGAGATAAGGTTTAATTGATTCCTAACTCTGCTTTGGTCTAACAAATAATTGCAGATTGCCACTCATCAACCACTAGAGGGCATTTTGGGTCCCATAAAACATTCTCTCGCATTAAGGATAACTTCTTTTGGCCTAATAAGTGCTAAGTAGTAAAGAAGTTTTTACAACAATGTGATATTTGCAAAAGATAAACAAGATTGATTGTATGAAGCCAACTAGGTCACTCTAACCATTACCAATTCCTTTTAAAATGTGGATAGAGATATCAATGGATTTTATTGAAGGATTGTCACCATCAAGCGACCACACTGTCATCATGGTCATGGTTGATTGGTTAACAAAGTATGCTCACTTTGTAGCCTTAAAACATCAATTCGTTGCAATTATTATTGCCAAGGCATTTGTAGCTAATGTTGTCTAGCTCCTTGGAATTCCAACCTCTCTAGTAAGTGATCTGAAAAGGTGTTTATTAGTTCCTTTTGGAAAACACCTTTTTAGTTATAAGGAACTAATCTTTGCTTGAGTTAAAGCTACCATCCTCAATCGGATAGACAAACTGAGGCAGTAAATCGCATTTTGGAGCAATACTTATGGTGCTTTGCAAGTAACCAACCACTGAATGGTTCGAGTGGCTTCCATAGGCTAAGTTTATCTATAATAGATCAGTTCATTCTTCTATAAAATGACACCCTTTGAAGCTGTATATAGTGTCCTACCCCAAGCTTACTAACTTATATTCTAGGCACTAGTCGTATCTATGTAGTTGATGATTACTTACATGATCGATATACTATTCTACACAAGTTATGTCACAATCATTCACTGGCTCGCAATAAAATAAAATGTCAAGTTGATAACTACGTTTATCTTAAGTTTCAACCGTATGTGCACAGTTCTGTGGCATTTCGAACATTAATAAAGCTTGCTCCATGCTATTTTGGTTGTTATTAGATTACTCAAAAGATAGTTCTAGTAGCATATAAGTTAGAAGATAGTTCTCAAATTCATAACACATTTCACGTTAGTCTTTTATAGAAACATTTAGGACCACTAGCACTCCACTCTCTGTTGAAACTCCACCAGTTATAGATGATTCTATAATTCTTCCTTAACTTGAAGTTGCACTTGATTTTCGAGTCATTCAGAAAGGAAAATATTGCTCAAAATCTTAATTAAGCAGAAGGGAGCACCTATGGAAGATGCTACTTAGGAAAATGAGTGGCAATTAGCAAGAAATATCCTGATTTTATCCTTGCGGATAAGGATTCTTAAAGGCGGAGGAATTGATATGGACTATTGCTTAATCGTGGGTAATCAGATATTGAAGGACTTAATCTATGTTATTATTTGTCTTCCGATTATTAAGCCAATAAGAGTTGGTCTTTAGTTATAGTTAAGCAGTTGTAGTTTCTTTTCCTATTTTCTAGCATAGTTGTTATTTTCCATCAATGTAATATTTGTATTTAAATTATTTGAAGTGTTCCAAAAACGGGACATGCAAATAAAATCTTTAAGAGCCTTCATCTTATCTTTTCTTTATTCCATTTTCTTTCCTATCAAATCATTCAACGTACTGCCCAAACCCACTTCATCTATCTTGCTGCCATATCAAATAAGTCCTATTGTTATCATATAACCATTGACATGCTCTAATGAAGTGGATATGTTGCCTTAACAACCACATTTGATGCTTTCTAGTGGAAAAAGATGATTTGGGTGCCTTGGCTGTGCTTGAAGACAGTGTAAAGAAGATAAAGAACTAGTGCTAAAACATCTCTAGGACTAACTTTGAGCAAGAACCAGATTGATTCTGCCCTTGACTAATTGGGTTTATGAGTCTTACTGGTCATTTTCCTTTTGGAGTTTGGAGCATGCTAAGTTCAAGGCATTCTTGAATCAAAACCTACACATAATTTCCTTCACTATCTGATTCCTGACTGTCATCATCATTATTATCATCTTTGATCTTGGAGGTCTTGATGAAATCATAAGAGGCAAGCTTAGCGGTGACAACCCATTTGGCATTTAGGGTAGAGCTTGAAAATGTACCAGGGTAGAAGCATACGGGGAAGGCACAAAATTAAGTTTTGTGTTTTATAATTTAATGAAGTAATAAATGATTAGTTAAAAAAATTAACTGGTGGTAACAAGCCACGTGGTAAGAATAAAAATCTAACTTGGTGAGCCACATCAGCGATGTTAACAAAAATTTTAACATCGGATTATTTTTGCAACAAATTGAAAGTTCAAGTATTTTGGCGTGATTTTTTAAAGTTCAAATTAGAATTGCAAAATTGAGATAAGTTTATGATTTTTTTAAATAATTTACTTAAGATTTGATTGCTAAATTGGTGACGGGAGAGATGATATGTTGGCTTAATTTGTGAGATATGTTTTACATTTTAGGTATGTATAGATACAAATTATAGATAATAGACATAACTGAACTATATACGGTTAGTTTTCCTTGACAATTAATCACTGAATATCCAGATATGGTGCGCTGTTAATGTCTAGAGGCAGTTTGAGGGGATGAGAAGGAAAATTATCTTGTAATCTCAATATGGCATATAATCACCAAACAGCGGTTTGGGTTGGACATAAATGGCAACAGATATGAGCATAACAAACCAAAATTAAATTCCTCTTTTCATGTGGGATAACATTGTAATTCTAACCGACGCATGCAAGGCGGTTGCCTGCTTCTTAAGCAACAAATCATTATCCACTAATAAAAGAGAAAAAGGACCCACTCACGTTCTCCTGTTGGCTGTTGTTAAGATTCTTAACCTTAGTAATTTCCGAATGCACGGCTGGCTTGTTCCTGTTGTTGAGAAATAGCATCAGATTCTCCTTCCTCATGTTTGATTTTCAAACTTTTGTTTTTAATTTTTCACATAATTACTCAATCACATAGGTCTTTGCAATCCCCACCCCCAAACCACACAATTTGCTCTTGGCTTTACACTAATCCAAATAAACCATACAGGATAAGCAACAAGTATTAATAATTACAAGTTTAAAACGCTTCACACAGGCGCTTTTCAAATATTCCAAGTCTGGTGTGAATAGCCTTGTTTGGGATTGATAGGTTTATTCTTAATTAAATGAAATATTTCTTTAGGTACTTAGAGTTTTTGTCAAAAGATCATGGCATCAAGAACTCTCACTTAACTTCAAAGAGCAAACCAAATAACCTATTGACAAAATGAGTATGTATGCCTTTTGATTCACCTTAAACGAAATATTTCTCTCGGTGCTTGAGTTTGAGCCTTGACGTACAGTTTTTGCCAAAAGATCATGGCATCAAGAACTCTCACTCAACTTGAAAGAGCAAACCAAATAACCTATACGACTAAAATTTTATTTTATGCTTTTAAGTATTAGAATAATGATTGACTAAACATCATTACTAGTGTATTAGGAAAACCTATATACCTAGATAGGATGATAAAAACCTTGCAAATAATTGAATAATTTAATTTAAATTTGACCTAAAAAGACCTTACAAATCATTAAAATTAATTGACCTAGAACCAATAAATCATTATTGTTGGCATCATCTACCTTTGGAAAACACAACAACATATTATGCCTCCCTAAAAAACGGAAGGCTACTAAAATAATATTGAACTTAGAGGAAGCCTTTAAATTATTTCACTCTTGTCAAACTAGACTTTACTAATCCCCCTCTTAATTAAAGCTAACTACTATTTAGACCTTACTAAAAAATTACAAGAACCAAATATTTCAAACGCAATTCTTGATTTAGAATCTATTGCATACATTATCTCTATATAATGAGAACATTATTCTTTTGGAACTTGGAAGTTTAGATAGAGGCCTTTATAAAGAGGGATACATTTCAAACACAACTCACAAAACTTATGGACTTTTTTAAAGTCATCACACCTAGTTATAGAAAAAGAAAAGACCAAACACTGAGCATGACTAAAGGAAGAAACCTCTCCACTTCTAAACATATGACCTTCTTCTTATAGGATGTCAAAGGGATTAATAAGCCCTCCAAACAACTTGGTGTTAAACACTTTTTATAATTCCTCAATCTGAACCTTATTACTTTATAAGAAATCAAAGTTGCTTACAACCTCTTCTATACTTGCAAAATATCAGTGAAGAATTGGACTAGTATCAATAACCTCAACTATTACTATAACAAAAATATTTTTGTATCATATAATTCTAAGTTACAAATGATCAATTCATATATATCAGTGCCAATTACATATCAACACGTGATTTTTTCGTATTCAATGTTGTCTATTCTTTAAATAATTTCACTTTGAGGAAACAAATTCAGAGAAGTATGGTATATATCTCCTTAATATCCTTAAAACCATCCTTGGACGGTAGCTAGATATTTCAATGCCTACTTACACCATACTGAATCTGATGGCAGTCTTAAGATATACGATAATAACATAGTTGACTTTGCTAACTACTTAGAAGTTATTTAGCCTTTTGATCTTAGGTACTTAGGATGATTTTTACTTGGTCTAACAAATAGCAAGAAAATACCCTCAAAAGAAGCAAAATGGATAATACTCTCGTGAATTTTATCTTGTCTTTAAACTTTCATAATTTACCATTCTCATTGTGTTATTTTCTTTGATCACACTAGTTTAAAGTATTTATTAACTTCTAACTATTTAATTACCTATTCAAACACCCATTTCATCAAGTTGTTCAAAAAGTTAAAAAATTACTATTAAAGGCTCACCTTTTTATACCCACTAAGAAACTTTGAGTTATTAGAAATGAATTGAAAATGTTTGTAAAAATAATGAAAAAATTGAATAGCATTATCCTAATACTAAAAAGGGACTTGAAAACATCTAGTCCCATTTTGATAGACCCTAATGATATTTTTATAGAGAGTCATATAGAAGATTATGATGCAACAATACCTCAACATTTTTTGGTAGAAGAATCATTATTTTGTCAAAATTAATAGTTAAGTAGTTAAAGGAAAGAGATAACAATTCAAAGTTATTCTTTCCTTATAAGATAGAAAAAGACCACAAATAAAATCACATCTCTTAGACAAGAATGTAAACACCATCACATATAATAACTTTTTCAATGTTTTAACTATTGATTACTGTAAAAACATTATTGGTAGCTTAAGGTATCCTTTAACACTCTAAATAACATCAAACACTTGAATTAAACTTGCTTAACTAGTCAATTGTGAATGAATTTGCCAACAGTTTAATTGATAAAGAACTCAAAAAAATTGTTTTGAGCTTTGAGGGTAACAAACCACTTGGATTATATGGTTTTCATGCATATTTTTTCAAATATAAATTATTAAACAAGACATCACCAAAGCAATGCAAAACTTTTTCATAAGAGGCAAAGTACTAAAGGAAATTTATTAAACTCATATTAGAAAGGTACCTAATCCCTATATTTTTTAAGAATTTAGACCTATATCATATGTAAACTAATATATAAGATGATTTCTAAAATTATGGCATGGAGCTTAATAAAAAAAATTCCTTCAAGGAAGAAAAAAATGAGAGATAATATAATGCTGGCTTAAGAATTGATGAAGGAGGATTGCAAAAACATAAGACACGAGAGATTAATTATTAAAGTTGACATCAAGAAGGCATTTGACTTAATTGAATGAGAATTTTTGCTTAGCTTCCTATATGCCTTTAGGTTTTTATATGCCTTTATTGGATGGATTTTAAAATGATTAACTAGACCATCCTTTTCCTTTTTGATCAATAAAGAGGTTCTCCATATTTGAGGGGTAAAAAGGATTAAGGTATGGTGAGTAACCTCACTTTAATTATTTCTTATTATAATTGTTAAACCAAGGAAGGTTCCAACAGATGTTTTAATAAAGAAAATATAAATACTACTAATGTTGTTATCTTGAGGAGAAGTTATATAAAACAATATGTAGCCATGTGTAAGTCAAAAAGATACTTCATGAAGATGATAAAGAAAAGTTTAAGTTTGCAACCTTTAAAGTGAGGTTTAAGTCAAGAATAAAAGAAGATCAAGGTCATTCTATATGTTATAATGTTAATTGTAATCTTGTTTTACTATTTTGATAATCTCAAAAGTTCATTATGCGTAAATATTCCATCTTGCTTCATTTCGTGAGCTTTTTCATTTATCAATTGCTATTAAAGCTTTTGTTCTTGAAAGAAAAGTCTATTGATCTTTCAAACACCATTTGGGAGATGTTTTCAAAGTTTTTCTAATTATAATTTCATTAAGAAAAGAAATTTAAGCATTTAAACTTATTCAAATAATGTTTTTTAGAGGATTGGTTGACTAATTTTAGGTTAGTGGTCAACTAATATAAGTTAAATATATAACTAGAGTGTTTTTTTGATACATTAATCAACCAATATGGTAATGTAATTGACCAATGTCCCTTCATAAGACAAATTGGTTGACCTAGTCTTAATGTTCAACCAATATATAACAAATAGTTGATTATGTACATTAAATATACATTAATCAACTAATATGACTTAATGATCTACTAATATACTGGAACTAGTTGTTATAACGATTAATTTTTGGCTTTAATAACTAGTACGACTCCTAAAATCCTATAAGTACATATTTTTTAATGGTTCTTGCATGAAAAGCTACTTGGGTGTCTTATGCCCATATTTCTAAGTGTTTATCAAGTATTTGAGCCTTCATTGTCTCATATTTAAATGATGAGCCTTTTTGGTAATATCAAATAGATAAAGTGAAAATTTTGAGTTACAAGCTTCTTTTAAGATTTTGCATATTATACTTGGAAAGTTCCAAATGGCACTTTGTCATGAAAGAATATTGTAAAAGGGTTTCTCTTTGTCCGAGAAAATATTACACAAAGGTTGTTCTTCGATTTGAAAGAAGAGTTATAATGAAATTTCAAAAAGAGTCTTAAGGCTAGACATAGGTAAAAGTTATTTACCAAACCATTATAACTTAGTTTGTGCTCCTCTTTTCTTACCCTTCTTACATTATTGTTTAAGTGTGTTATTGAAATTTATTATTTTACCATATTTTTGTGTTTTATGAAATCTACTTATTAATACACTAAGCTAGTAAATATTTTGTTTAAATTTATCAATATCCAATTCAACCTCCTTTTTGATTGTTATTAATGACTAATATTAATGAAAGTTATCAATTTCTTATCATATATAGAATCTCTTTTAAATACTTCAAGTTTTCAACTTCAAAATTGGTGCAACACTTATATGTTAATGATTCACTACTGCTTTGTCATATTCATCTACACTTATTTAATCAATCTCTCTAACTCTTTAAAAAAGTTAGGTTTTGTAGTTAGTAATGATAAAATTGCCCTTAGTGTTTCTACAATTTCAATTGGTATCATTTATCAACTCCAAATAGTAAATGGCTTTCTTTTAAGTATCTTAGCTTTCCAATTACTTCAAGCTTTCAATTTTATCCTTTGTAGAAAATTGATTTAACCTAACCACTTTTATGCTTCAAATGAGAAGTTGTGCTTTTGATCTTATTCTCAGCTCTAGGTTTGGTCCTTTAAGTGAGGCTCTTTACTTTACAGGGTGGTTGGTTCTCTTTATAGTTCAGGAATTCGTGGTTGGTTTAGATCTCAAATCAAATTATTAAGACACTTTTTCTTTATGTTGTTATAATACAACTTAACAAGTTTGTCTCAAGTAAAATTCATATATCTAGTTATCTCATTTCCTTTTACTTTCTAAAGACATAAAATTAATTGAACAAAAAAAATTAGAAACTTCCTTTAAAAGACAGTTCATACACTCGTGCAAAATGCAGTATTGATTGAAATGATGTTTATGTCCATATTTTAAAAGAATTAGTCCATTAAAAACATAGAATAAATTTTTGTTCTTAGAAAACAATTGAATGTTATTTAATTATAAGGAATCTGTTTTGGTTAAATAGAATCACTCTTATATAGTAAAAAGTGATATCTTATGGAACATCAAGATCAAGGTAAATGATAGCTAGGCATTGAAGAAAATCCTCAAGCAAAATTTATGTTTACTAAAAACTATTAGTTTATGCCCTACAATCAATCAACTAGTTATAGTTTAGTGAAAAAAATAAAATATTTAAAGACATTATTTATCTTGTAGATGTCTAGATATGTATGATAAAGTCCATGGAATAATTATACATTACAAATGAAATTATAATTAGATTATAATTATGAGATTATATTATATTTATGTTTTATCCTTAAATTGTTCCTAGTCATTGTTATATTAAGAATGGACATTAATAGAAGATAAAAAGACTATCACACCTTTTGTTTTTCTTGAACAAACATGTGGGATTTTGTTAGAGAACAAATTTACTTAACTGACCTGATATGAGAAATCCATTTGGAACATTACTTGTATATCTATGAAATTCTCATTATAGTGATTATCTAAGTGATTCTTTGACTTGAGATCTCTAAAGTTATCTTTTATATAGATTGCTATGTTTTGATAATACTTATTACCTATTCTAATCATATGTTGTTAAGTCGGTAATAAATGGATGTAGCATGAACTATATGGAGGTAATTAAGTCATTAAGATAAAATTCATTATCCTAAAGTAATTAGGGAGAATGTTCTATTATTTTCAATAGTATTGATTCAAGAAATATTTTTATAAGATATATAATGATGTTTTGTAAATAGTTTACAAATGCAGTTAATAGAATCAATAGCTAATAGCGAAGAACTAATATGATTGACTTAAAGTAGAGTAGATATTAATTCTGTGCTTTATTTCTAATTGAGAACATTGTATGATGAAAATATTAAATTATATAAAAAATAATGTATAAAAAGGTTAGTTAAAACCAATTTGACATTCCTAAATATTTGGGTGGTTATGATATATTGCTAGGTGCCAATCTTGATCTATGATTATAAATTATTTAATTGGAGAATTAAAGATAAATTAAAACGAGTGTCAATTTATTTAATTCTAATTATGAATTAGAACTATAATTTATAATCATTGCTAACGTATTTGGAAACCTAATAAGTCTCA
>JANKYF010000006.1:34710428-34720450 GCA_029829435.1 Erythroxylum hondense
CATAAAATATTTTAAATATGTTTTGTTAATTCATTTAATTGGTTTTTTATAATTTTTAGTTCTTTTTTCAGATTTTATTCAAAATTAATTTCCTCTCTTTCAATGGGAATTTTAGGTTCTGTAATTCTAATGGGTTTATCAAATTTTATTCCAGGTTTAGTATTCTAATAGGTTTTTCTAATCTTAAAGACTGTGAATGTAACAAAGTTTTATTATTTAAAGATCTATTTTGAGATAAAGATAGTCCAAAGACAGATGTTTATAATAATTTTATTGGATATTTTACGTCAAGTATTTCTTGTAAATTAGTTCTGAGATTAGTACAAACTTTTGTTGTATTATTAAATAATTGATCAATATAATTTTTATATGTATTTTTAAATTCAATACTATGATGTGAGTTAGTTAGAGCATAAAAAATTTGATAAGTTATTGAAAGGATATTGTCCAATACTCATTAATTGCTCTTTATAAAAATTTATAGGCAATTGTAATAGTTTCATCTAGGTTATGTGACCCTAAATGCATTCCTAATTTTAAGCGAGTATTAAATTTAATTTTTTCGTAAGCTAGATTACCGTTCATAATTCCTATTACTTGATAATTTAAATTAGTCAATCGTTCATCTATTATAGCCATGCATATAGGGGAATCAATTCCTTTTTTAAAAGAAGATTTTAATAAGATCTAGATTATAGATAAATGGATATAACCTATTTTGTGTCTTTTTTCTTCAGGGAGTTTTTCTAATTATTTGTAAATTTTTTCTTGATCTATTAAGTTAATGCAGATATGTCTGTTACATTGATCTATTCTTATAGGTGTTTCATGAATTAATTTTCCATAATAAATAATATTTTTCTATTAATGAAATTTTTAATGAGAGAATTATTATATCTTGTCCATCTTTAAGATTGAATTGAGTTTTTGCAATTTGTTTTGCTTTTCATTTGATAATAAAATATTGATATGAAATGTTCCAGTTGACTCTATTACTTCTAAAGAGTCTATGTCTAATAAATTTTATGTTGTAGGTTTAGATTCCGATATATTAGTCATTTTAGACATATTAATGATTATTATGAAAAACTTGCTTATGTTCAATTAATTGATTCTTTATATTTTGTAATTCTTGGTTATATTCATTATGAAAATTTTGAGTTGTATCAAGACGTTCCTTAATAGGTTTTAGTTTGTTATTATTTATAAAAAAACTGTAAATATTTATATCTTTCTTCATAGTGTTCTTTTTCAGTTTTATATTAAGATATTAAGCTATCAAAATATATAATTTCATTGGCTAACTAATTACATATAGAACAAGTATTCATGTTTATTAGGTAATTACTCATATATATGAATATGATAATGTTCTTTAAAACGGGCATATAGTTGTTTTATTTCTTCTTTTTCTTAGTGATAGAGTTTGGTATTATTAGTAATTATATTCTAACATGCTTGAAGAGTAGTAGTAGATGCATTAATAGATTGAAGAAAAGTATACATTGAAGTAAAAGCTTGAATACATTGTTGGCTAATTTTTAATTTATTTTATGTTGTATGATAACTAGATGAATGGATCTGCAGGTTTGACAGATAGGCCTAATTAAGGAAGTTTATCTAGAAGATATTGCATTAGTAGTTTTCTAAAACCATATCGTAAATAAGTAGTGAGAAAATCCTTCAATTCAATTTTCTTCTTTAAATAGATGACACTTGTAGATAAAAAAAATAATGATAGGTTGTAGATAAGATAAAATGATTAAATAAAAATAGATAATTATTGATGAAAACATAAAAACTAAAGAGAACATACCTTATTTTTTGTTTCCTTTTGATCGCCAATATCTGCAGGCTAGAGTAGGAATTCGAGAGAAAGGAGATGTAAACTTAAGTTTTTATTTTTTCATACCTCAATGAGGCTTCATTCGTTACATTATATAGACAGTAACACTCCTGAAAGATAACATAGTTGGTTGACATAAGAATAGGTGACCGACAAAAGAAAAAGATGAAAGCTAACAAAAGATAAAGTAAGTGGCTGACAAATGGCCTAAATAATTAAAGAGAGGTGGCTAGTATGGGCCTACATTGCTTTGTTTTATTCTTCAATAATTACATCTTCTAAAGAGTTTTTGTCGTTGGTTTTGTCGGGTTATGATGCAGAGGGACATTATTGACAGTGATGTTGTGGATAGTGCTTCAATTGTTGACAAATAGTGTGTTTCCATTGTTTAGATAAACCAATGAATAGAGTAGAAAAGGCTGCTTCAAACTGCTTTAATAATTGAAGTGCTTTTGGTGAAATGGTTGATTTGTATGTTAACATCATAATGATGTTTAGTCCTCGATAGCTTATTTTAATTAAAGACTCTGGGTTTATATTTAAATATTGCTGATAGACACCATCAATACAATTGGGGTTAAATTAGTTGATTATATCCTAGTTGAATTCATACTTTGGTGGTATGTCTATAGGTGGATACATGCCATTGCTAATGCCAATTTGGACATAAGCAGTTTGTGATAATTGTACTTTTGTTTGAAGTTTTGTTTCCTTCAAAGGTCAGCTTGTTTAAAGATGGGATAAGTACTGAATACTTTTATAAATACTTCACGGTCTTTAGCAAATCGTTCTTTATAATTTTTGATGGCTAGAATAATTCCAGCCAGAAATTCAAAAAGGGTATTTAAAGTGGTATGGTATATGGTATCGACAAGATCACATTGGAAAAAGAGATAAATGGTTAGAGCATTAGGAAAAGTGATTGCTTTAGGTCCATATCGTCCTTTATTTTGTTAATAATATTGACAAACATTTTAGGCTTCATTCTATTCATTTAGGGCTTGAAAACATTCATAAAAACTTTCTGAAGTTATTTTCTTCATTTCTTCTTTGAGTGCATGGGTAGGGACTGCATTGATTTTGTCAAGATTGATAGGTTTTCCTAATGAGGTCATTTTAGAAATGGTTGGTTGTTTTTCAAGTGCTTGTTTATACTTAGGTTTCAATTAGGGTTTTCTAAAGTCAACTAAGACTTTTTCTACTTCATATCAGTTTGGATAACTTCAGTGAATTATGGATGGCTTGTTTGTGATGTGAATGGCGGTTTTATGCCATTCGTCGTACATACCTTGTAGCACCCCCTTACCTTAGAGTATACACCAGGACGCCCGCAGGTCATTCCGACACATAACCCACGATAAGGGTCCACTACCGAGCAAACCAACTACAATCCACATGGCATCAATATAAAAATCACTAATTCTTTGAAACCAAAATATGCTTTTCATTTCATTCATTAGAATCCATAATTACACAATTCTGTCAAAGATCACTGTCTATACAATACTCAAAGAAACTACATTGTTCCTATCTAGGTCATCCCCAAAATTCCCAGCTGACCCACCTCTGCGTCATAACTTCTCTTGCCGGAACGATCTACAAGGCAGAGAAAGTCTCTATATCTCTGGAGCTAGGAACCTACTGTCACAGTCCTGAAAAATATTGCAATGTTGGGCGAGTTTGCAAACTCAGCGAGAAACCATCATCGATGATTCACCCAACTCATGCATATACAAACAATTCACATAATATCGTACAATAGCATATTCAGAATCATCACATGCATTATCATTTCACAAATATAAGGCATTTCGCCTTTCACACAATTCACATTTAATCATCTGTAAATGCAATGTGCATGTGACACTTTCCATTTTATTACGGTGTTGTAACCGTGCGCCTGAACTGTCCCAGTGACGAGCACATTACGGTGAGCCTGTGGCTCTAAATACATTGGACCTGAATGCCCTGATACGGTGAGCCTGAGGCTCTAAAATACGTTGGGCTCAAGGCCCTGTTGTGTTGAGCTTTAAGCTCTGAAATACGTTGGTTGCTCCGGTCACAACTGTCATTATCTTATCATACTTTTATGCATGAAATGCACATGTTCCAATTATAACCAAATGCTTCTCAACATAAAAACACTTGCCCTAATTCACATTTGCACCAAGTAAACCAATTTATACACATAACACTTCAATAACAAGTTACCGATACTTCGAATACTTATGGTCCGAAACCAATCACATTCAAACACATAAACCCTCCATTTCATCCACATGGCATAAGCACATAATTTAAACACACAAAGATCGAGGAACCAACTAGGTTACTCACCTGTAACTTCCGAGTTAATTCAGGGAAGTCTCATCCACGTCGGAGGATCGACGCTCCACTTGGGCCTCTATAACAATCATAATACACAACATTACTAGTTGCTCAATTTACAGTAATCAATTATGCACATGCAATGATTTAATTGCGTACAATAAATGTTTAGGACATTCTCGACACTATTCCAAAATCTTCCAAATTCAATCTTTTATTCACTAACAATAGAAATTCATAACTCTCATAAGTGAATTGACTAAGTTCGAAACTCCAAAAGTCGAACTCCAAGACATGGGAACTATCTATATATCGAAATCAAATTCCCTATTCAATCGCTATTTACATTCACGAACTTTCGGAATTGATTCCGAACTTTCATTCTTAACAATCTGTAATTCATAGTCTCTAAATTGCCATAAATCAAGAACCCATTAAATTGGACTAAAAACCTCAAAACTATAGAATCATTCTCGGAGGAGTAGTGTGCTCGTCGCGGAGCAAGATCTCTCACCGCGGCAAGATCCCTTGCGTACGCCGCGGCGTACGCATTGGCGCACACTGCGGCGTGCCCTCCTACGCTCGCCGTGGCATGCATCTTCGATCGTGGCGGCGTGCGAGAGGTAAATTGCTCGCCGCGGTGTGTTCATCACACGTCGCAGCGTGTAACTCCAAAAACATGTCCGAAACCCAGATTTTTCCCACTTCTATCAACTTTCAATCCAATTTTCCTCTTTCAAACACTTCTAAAACAACTCAATATACTCGAAACAACTCATTCCCAACCTCAATTCCATCAAATAACCATTATCCCTCAATTACCAAAACAAAACAAGAAAATTTATCAATATTCATCATCTGAAACCTAAACCTTTCTCTATCATCAATAACTCTAATCAATCATCAAATTATTCCAATCAATCTATAAATTAAACTATCTAAAACAATGAAGAGTAAGAACTTACTTGTTTACACCTTGAAATCCTTCAAAATTTACTCCAACCCTAGCTCAACAACACCCACGGTTCACTCAAAAACAAACCCCAAACATTATCTTCTCCAACACAAGCTAAAGGGGATTGATTAAAGATGGAGAAGGAAGCAAATAGCAAGAAAAAATGGAAGGAAGTTGCAAGGAGGAGATCCACGATGGAAAAGAGAAGAAGCCAATTTTTTTTTCAAACCAAGGAAGCATCGTGGGAAGCAATTTTCAAAGGATAAGGGTATAAACTAAAGAACTAAGGGCATGTTTGGCAATTTAATTGCCATAAGACCAGTCCAAACAGCCTAAATCTAATTTCTTATGCTAAATTCTCCCAAATTTCCAATGGCTCTATACCCTAATTCCTAAAATCATAACACTAATCTTTCCGTGCCATTGGACAATCAATTTCAGAACTGGAAATCCAATTAATCGGTCAATCTGTCATTTTTTCGATCCGAACCTATCACTTCGAAAATTCTAGAAAAATTCCTAAAAATCCTCAAAATTATAAAACTCATGATCATACTCTCCAATTTCATAATTCAAACTCCTAGATCTCATTTCTCACTATCGCCAACTTTCCAATTTACACAATCATATCGGAAATATATCATACATGCATGTGCACGCATATGCTAATGCAATAATTACCAAATATCAAATATAGAGGCTAACTAATGCATGAACATGCCAAATTGTGAAAGCACAATCACTGTACCCATCCCATCGGTGACAGGATGTTACATACCTGCCATTGGTCCATTAAATATGACATACACATTGTCTTCTTTGTGGTCTTACTTCTTTTGGGATAAAGGGGTAGTGCTTAAGGGAATGGTTTCAGAAGGAGGTATTGATGTTTGGGTTATTTGATGGGATGTTATTGGTTGAATATGTGGGATTGCTTCAAATCGCTTTTAAGGGAAATTTAGTAAAGTTCTAATACTAGAAAAAGTAGTTGTCATAAACTTCACATTGTCCCCAATTTGCATCTAAAGCTTCATTCTTGAATTAGAAGTAATTGATGGTTATTTGTGTGAAATGGACTACAGAAATATGTTTCTAGTGAACGTGAATGTGGTGCAGGAAAGGACGGCACTTCGAGCACTTAAAAGACTAGTAAAGTTGCAAGCTTTGGTAAGGGGACAATGTAAGAAAACAAGCTAAAATGACTCTGCAATGCATGCATGCTCTGGTCCTTGTTCAGACTCGTATGTGATTGTAGACATTCCCAGAACTGATAGCCATTATAGATATTCCCAGAACCACCCCACAATCTCCGCGATTCTGAATACGAACCACATTTACCATAAGATGATTTAACCCATGGACTAGTAAGAATTTCAGGCAAGTTAATCCGATTCTCACCAGACCAGCCTGGTCCCTAACAAATTATCTAAAAATTCGAAGCTAGCAACCCGCACGTGAAATTTGAACCTAAAATAATCGAATTAAAGAACACACTTTTTGTTATATCAACCTCATATCCTCCACCTCCTCCCCAACATACAACGGATTGATTGCTTTGTCTAATTGCACAACTATGGTTCTCTCCAAGAGCCACTTATGTAGAATTACTAGGAGCGTTTAACTGACTAGAAGAGTTATCACCTTTACACACCGAAAAGCTTGTAGAATTTGTTAGTTTATGCCCTTGCAGCCAATTTATTTTGGTTGTAAATACTTGTATGACATTATTATTAATTAATTAAAGGCATTCTTTATCTTTATGTATTTGTTAATTATTTAATTATTATTAGTAAAGATAAAATCCTTGGAATAATTACTGTGTAATTGAAATTATGATGAGATCATAATTTATGAGATTCAATATACACTTACGTATTATTCCTAAATGTTGCTAGTTGTAGTTTCATCAAGACTGGATATTGTTGAAACGGTAAAATTAGCACACATTATGTTTCTTTCTTATGAAGAAAGTAATTGATCTCATTAATTAAAGTACAGAGATACTTAAACTAATGTGTGGGTGATTATTAGAGAACAAATCACTGAATTGACCCGATTATGAGAATTCCAAATGGAATATTACTTATGTGTCTATGGACTATCTCATAATGATGGTTGTATAATTAATCCTCAGACTTGAGATTACTAATATATCTAGTATAGGAATTATTGTATTTTGATGCTACTTATGAGTTGTCCTAGGATAATTCTGTGGGTAGTAATTAGATACAATAAGAACCATATGTAGATAATTGAGTAAGTCGATAAAGGATTGGTCACTCTAAAGTAATTAGAGAGAATATTCTAATGTTCTTGATTGGTAATGATTTATGAAATTCTCTAGCCAGAGTGAATTGATATTTGAAAAAGGAGTTTTCAAATTTCAATTATAAATCAATTACTAATTAGCAAGGTCGAACATAATTGGATGATAAGAGTAGACACTATATCCATACTCTGTCCAATTAGGATATTAGACGACGAAAGGATTAAATTATACATTATAGTCATACATGGACAAGTTAAGTCAATCACTTTGATATGCCTAATATTTAGGTAATCATGACATGTTGCTAGACGTCAATCATGATTTATGATTATGAATTATTTAATTGGAGAGTTAAAGATAAATTAAAAAGAGTTTTAATTTATCTAATTCTAATTGTAAATTAGAATTATAATTTATAATCATTGCCAACTTATTAGGAACCTAATTGGTCACACATCAAAGAGCAATTTGTTAAAGAAAAATCAATTTAATTAATTTGGACTTAATTATAAAGTTTGAGAAACTTTGGGAATCAAATATGAGATATTTTATTTTATTAAAATTAAATTAATTAGAATTTGATTTTGATTTTGATTTTAATTATAATTATAATTAAAGAGATTTAATTTTAATAAAAGACTCTTATGATTTTTTCTCTTTAAAGGGAACAACATTTTAGAAGCTAGTACTTTTGTCTTCTTCCTCTCAAATCAGTTTGAGAATTGCTCTGTAGATACCATCAAAGGCTGAACACTTGAACAACTTGTGATTGATCAATCGGAAAAAGTTTCAAAGATTTTTCAACAGAAAAGTGAACAAGATACGATTTCTAAATTTGTCTATGTTTTATTCAAGTTTATTCAATTATCAAGATCCGCTTGGAATCTGTAAAATTTTTATTTTCCACTATGCCTGTAATTCGATTAAGGTTGGATTCCAACAAATAGTTCATCTATTGAGGACTACCTAAGCACTCCTTGAATAGATGAGATAGAAAACCGTCAAATTATATGTCAATTGTAATTTAGTGGCTCATTTGTATACGACTTGTTTTGTACACAGTGCTCATAAGGCATATTAATAAAAGCTTACACATTATGGTAAAATATCTGATTTATTTATTTTATTTTAATTACAAAATTTTTATGTAAGATAGTTAGCTTTTAGAAATAGGAAGGAATGAAAATGTTCTACTGAACTTAACTAAGAGCTCCTTGTTATCACAAAAAAGAAGACTATAAAGAAAAAGATTCTTTTTTTTTTACTATATCTTGAACTTTACACATGTTTTTAGTGATTCTTATGGCATCATCAAATGATACAAGTCTTGGATAAGAATCTACAACGTGCTATAAGGCTCTTATTGATGATCCTTAACTCTGATATTATTTAGGGTTCCTCAAATAGTATAATATCTCACATCAGGTAAATCCTTATTCCTTTCCCCACTTATTTTATTTCACTCAAACTAACCAAACAACAAAGTAATGTTTATAATAAAGGTCAGTATGAAATCAAACAATAGATTCAATAGTAACAACAATATACTTAAATGTAATTGGCTTTTAAATCTATAATTTTATAATATTAGAAAGAACTATCAAAAATATCAGTCATATATTCAAACTTGTAATTTGTTATAAAAATAGTCTACTGTTAAAATTATTAATAGTTTTAAGGTAAACTATCAATTAGGTTGATCACTCTACACAACATCACACATGTGATATTTAAAATAATTAAAAATTAGAGGAAAAAATAATTAAAAATACGTTGAACTAGGATTGGGTAGGTTTTTCTTTTTCTTTTGATTTTTAATTATTTTAAGCATCACACGTATGGTAACGTACAAAGTAACCGATTTATGGTGATCTATGACTATTTTTGTAACAAATTAAAATTTTAAACATTTGATTTGATTGATATAGTTAATATTGTAAAATTAAGTTAAATTTGAAATGTAATTTATCCTAATAATTCAAATGTTTAGGACTGAATGGATCTAATTCTTCGTACAACTTAGTATTAATATTTAAGCATCTAAACCTATGGTCTATTCAATATGTTATTTACACTACAAGGAAAATGAGAAATACCGACGGTATATAAACCGTTGAAAATACTGACCGAAAAAACGTATCCGTTGGAAAAATAGGGTGTGCATTTAACTTTTTCTGACCGAAAACGATTCGGTCGCTGAATATGGTGAAATATTTTCCGACGCTCCATTTCCGTCGGTGACGGCGTCGGTGAAATCCGCGCCCTTCACTTACTGAAAACGATGTCGTTTTGGTTAGAATTTAGGGCTGCGTCTGCGGTTCTTCCTCCTCTTCCCGCAGACGCAACCGTTCCTCCTTCCTTTTTTCCTCTCGTTTCGTCCTTCTTCTTTGTCGTTGCTGCCAGCCGGTTCCTCTGCCGCCGCTCGCCGCTTGCTGATCGTCGGTCGCCGCACGCCACCGTCGCGTCTCCTCCTTGTCTCCGACAGCCTGGTAAGTTCTCCTCCCTCCCCTCTTTAATTTCTCTGACGGTGTTCAACGTACAGGTATGTTAAAGGTTTTTAAGTTTTTATATGTAAATTATTGCTCTAATTGTATGTAAATTATTGCTCTTATATGTAAATGTAA
>JANKYF010000006.1:34986067-34999342 GCA_029829435.1 Erythroxylum hondense
AAATACATTACACTATATATTTTCTTAATTTTAAATTTTTCATCCCAAATTTTTACTAACTAATTTTACTTATTCATTTCTTATATTCTAACTTATACTTAAATTTATACTGATATTACATGTAAAAAAAAGATTAATGCCATCATTATACTACTGCGCATTTGCGCATTGTATATCTGCTAGTCCCGAAAAAAAAGAAAGAAAAAGAGCCGTACAGAACTCACTCTACAACCTTAAAGCATGTCCTCTCTTCGTCAACATTACTCACTCTTCCACATTTATCCCTTGGCGACCAAATAAATTACAACTTTCCTCTGCAACTCTCGTAATTTTGTTCTTTTCTCAATCTTCAATCCCCATTTTCCAATCGCCGATCCGTTCTCTTTACCTATTCTGCTACGGCTTTTGAATTTCAAGTAGTTGATCGTACTTAGGGAGTTAGCTTTACAAATTTGAGATTTGGGGGTTCACTATCAGGATCGATTAGAGTTTGAGATTAGGGTCTAGTTCGAGTAGTTAGTTAGTTTGTTGGTTATCTGTATTTGCAGTTAGGGTTTGTTTAATAATTTTATTCTCATTTATTGAGGATGCCGCGAAGTTCACGCCACAAATCGACCAAGCATAGCTCTAGGGAATTGAGGGAATACTCGGATTCGGAAAAGGATTCGAGTTCGAAGGATCGAAAAGGAGGAGGAGAAGCAGGAGGAGGAGAGGAGAGGGTGAGCAGTGATAGGGTTTCATCTGGAGAGAAGAGAAAGCAGCTTGAATCATCCAAGGATGATAATAACATTAAAAATAATAATTATAACGACTCTACTGGGTCTAGAAATGGAGAGGAGCATTCGTCCAGTAAGAGGCGGAAAGAGAGGGTTGATGATGCGGTGAGTGATAGGTGGAATGGTCGTGGGGAGGATGACAGAGGAGGAGCAGAAGGCACGAAGAAGTCGAAAGATAAGAGTAGCGAATCATCATCTATCAAGAGAAGAAGGAGAGATGAGAACGAAGGGTTGTTGTTGGTGAAGAAGAGTAGTAGTAGTAGTGGAAAGAGTGAGGGAAAGCACAAGGAATCAAATAAAGCTGAAAGGGAGAGGGATAAGGATAGGGATAGAAAGGGTAAGGCTGAAAGGTTTGTTGATGGTGAAGATCCATGTGCAGTAAAGCATTTGTCCCAAAAAACTGGTAAGGTAACTAGTTGATTTGTGGTTGGTTTTCGTAGCAGTTATTTACTTTTACTCTTAAGTGTTTGTGATTTGCTTGGTATCTACGTTTACTTTGCAGTTGGTGGTTGCTGGTTTATCTTATTTCACTTTGTTGACGCTGTCTTTGTTGATCTTCAATTTTTATTCTTCAAATGTTGCATGTAATGTTGAGGTTCGTTTGTGAAAGTTTTGCCTGTAATGCTGAAAGTAATATTGCGCAAATTCTGTTGGTTGGATAATTATTTGACTTGATTTTGGCTTTTTAATATAGAAAAATTTTGATTGATCATAAATAGCATTGTCCATTTGAGCAGCATTAGTCAATGAATTGAAAAAGCTTAACATGTCTTATCCTTAATGGATGATTTTGGCCGCCTCGTGTAAGAATGCAATTTGAAGGGAATTACTAAAGATATTTTAGACGGCATGAGCTTTGTTATTTGTAGCTTCAAAGGGGTAAGTAAATTCTTGGTAGCTTTTAAATTGAAATGGGGTTGGAGGATGCAATAGTTGAAACGATAAGTTAAATAGAATATCATCTCAACATTCAAATATTTATATTGAAACCCTAATTCCTTTTCTTTTTTTTGGTATCCAACAAAGAACTAATTCTGTTTATATATGTGAGGTTAAGTCATAATCACTTTCATATTTTAATTACCATGACTAATGGATGAACAAGTTCTCTATATCTGGAACATAGGAGTGTGTAGTGGGGATGGTAAGGAGTGGTTCTCGGTCTTTTCTGTTGTGAAGGGGCTTGTTAGTTGGCTTTGTAAATTGGTAATGTATTGAAAGTGCTTACATATGAACTCTTCAAGTAAATTAATTAAGGAGAACTCAGTCAAGCTAAATGTTGTATTTGGTTGGTATTTTTGTTATGTGTCACATTGTTATTCCGCAATTTGATGGGTTGCTTATGCATGTAAACTCAGTTTCCAATCCAGATATGGTCTATGTTATATTAAAAAGGTAGTTGATAATTTAGTTTCCAATCCAGATATGGTCTATGTTATATTAAAAAGGTAGTTGATAATTTCTTTTCGTTGAAGTTTGGGCAATTGATAGGATGTATAACAATTTATTCTCTTTGAGATATAGTTATTATTATTTTAGTGGGATGCAAAGCTTGTACTATTCTTTTCCTTTCTTACCTTATTATGGGCTTGCCTTTTTTTTGTGTTGGTTGGCTACAACTATTGACAACTGCATAGTCAAGTTTGATTATAAACTATTGGGTTAGAAGCATAGTTTGTGATCTTATAAATTTTCCTTGAAGCTCCAATTAATCTTGGTTTATTCTTTGATGCAGATTTTGATGTAGATCTATTGCGTAGCCCTGAATCGGGTATTCAATTAGATAGACAAAGGAGGAGGAGGAGAGATGGTTCTAGTGATAGAGACAAATATCAAGATTATGTAGACATTGGTGACAATTTATATTCCTCAAAAGAGGATTTCTCAAAGGATGGAAGATTAAGGAATGGGAAGTATAAGGAAGAGAGATATAAAGAGAAGTACCATGTGGATAGGGAATGCAAGTACCATGAAAGCAAACAAAAAGATGAACGTGTTTCAACAGACTATACCCACAATAGGTTGGATGATAAGCATTTGAGGGATGAAAAGGAAACTACAGAAATTTGGCCTAAGAGATCAAAGCCTCAAGATGGAAAATATGACCATGAGCGAGATGATGATCTTGATTGTGATCATGATTTTGATCTCAGATGGGATTGTGAAAATTACCATGACAAAGATCATGAAAATTATCACGATAGAGATTGTCACTGCATTCGTGATCATGAGCATGATTGGGACTATGAATGCGATCATGAGCTTTGTCGTGATTGTGAGCATAATAGAGATCGTGATCGTGATCCTAACCTTGATCGTGATTGGGATTGGGACCAAGATCGTGATAGAGATAAAGATTGTGATCAAGACTCAGACCATGATAAAGACAAAGAGTATGAGCAAAATATGGATTATGATGGAGCAGATGATGAGGGGATTTCAAAACGCAAAGATAGCTGGAAGGAAAGAAAGAGATCTCTTGATGATTACATTTATGGGAAATCTAAAGTTATCCAAGCTTGCTATCCTAATGTGGAAAAGAAGTCTTTTAGCAGCAATAAAATGGAGACAGATATAGACAGGGGAAGGTCAAAAGCACGACAACCTCAGCAAGACAACATTGTCAGTGGCAACAGAAGAAGGACTTGCCCAAGTACTTGTTCAACAGATGAGTATAGGTAAATACCTATATACATTTCAACCTATGTATTCAATAAAATTTAGTTACCATCAAGAATTCGTAATGCCATCTCTGCTTCCCTTTGTAATTTACAATTTAATCATCACGCTTTTTCTTTTGGTTTACAAGAAGGTAGTGTTTTGGCTTCAAAGACAGAAATTTGTTATATATTCTCTTTCCACAGTTACTGTGAAAGTGACGACTGCAGTGTTACATATAACAATGTGTTTTTATGGGTCAACCCCATTCATTACCATTTTGACACTGAACTTATTTACCGTCCCAGTTCTTTAGCAGTTAGTTTCTATCTTTTGAGTGCATGAGAGTGGTTATGGATTTGCAGTTAGTTTCTATGTTTTGAGTGATTGGGAGTGATTATGTATTTGCATCTTGCTGGTTTTTCCCCCTATATTTTGTGTTCCTCTGTGGACCTGAGTTTGCAAATATGCATTCATGTGTAATGCGGTCCTCTACAACCTCCTAAGGATGTGAAAGGACTAAAATATTTCGGTAAAATATTCAATTGACTCTATTGTTTGATACTTAGGCACTGATTTGTTGTTCTATCTGTTGAAGTGCCTTGCCATGTTTCAGATAACGCCTATTGAAAGGCAATTCTGTGTGGACTCACATTTCCATCTTGAAATAAGCATTTTATGTTTCCAGTTGAATAGAAGGATGATTATGTTGTCCTTAAAAATTTTCTTTGCTAGGCATTTTAAACCAGACAAGCTAAAATATAGAGATGCGGTGACAGAACAATGGCCTAAAACAGCCCCTTTTAGTGAAGTGATTAGTTTTCCTGGAGCTTCAGAAAGGGCATCTAAATATAGATCAAGTGAGAGATCTACAAAGTTGGATGATGTGCACATGGGGGATTTGTCAACAGAGAGATCAACCTCTAAAACTTCGCCCATGGGCTTGGTGGATCGGTCTCCTTTGTCCAGTAGTCTTGAGCGCAGGTATACAATCAGAAGTACTAGGCAGAGTCTGGACATTGAAGAATCAGTTAGGAGGAGCAATGTTTCTGTCAGTGCAAGAGACTTGACCCCCCATGAGGATAGTTCAACGTGTGATATGCTTTTAGAGAAGCCACTGGTGGATGATTACATTCCAGCTGTATCAGCATTTTACAATAGAACAAGTCAGGGCAACCCTGCCCTGATGCCTGGATTCAGAGGTGGAGTTGACTCCCCTTTCATCAGTATGCTGGAAGAAGACAGTAGAACCAACAGTGGAACTAGGTATAAGCGTAGTGGTGAACCCAATTTTGGAAGAGGACAAGGAAGTACATGGAGAGGTGGCCCAAACTGGTCCTCACCAATGCCAAATGGTTACATTCCTTTCCAACATGGACCTCCTCATGCAAGTTTTCACAACATGATGCCGCAGTTCCCGTCTCCGCCCTTGTTTGGTGTTAGACCCTCCATGGAAGTCAACCACTCTGGAATTCCTTATCATATTGCTGAAGCTGACAGGCTTTCTGGTCTTTTGCGTCCACTTGGTTGGCAGAATATGATGGATGGATCAGGGCCTACTCATGTGCATGGATGGGATGGAAATAATGGTGTGTATAGGGATGAAATGCCAATGTATGGAGGGCCAGAATGGGAGCAGAGTAAGCATCCAATGAATGGTAGGGAATGGGAATTTAGTGTAGACAATTGTAAAGGGAAAAATGGTGATGCAAAGATAGATTTGCCACTAAAATCCTTGAAAGAGGATAATGAGAAGCAAGCTTCTATAGATGCTTTGTTCTCTGGGAAGGAAGGTCAAAAGCCAGAAAATGAAAATGGTTATAATGGGGTTCAAGATAGAGCTCTTGAGACAAAGCCAGCTGTATCTTATTCAGTCAAAGAAGCATCAAAACTCTCAACTTTCAATGAGATTATAACAGATCCTCCTAAACTGCTGTGTGATTTTAATAATCCTCACTCTTACCGAGCTTATCTTTCTAAGCTGGACATTTCAACTGAACTTGTCGGTCCAGATTTATTCCGCCAGTTTATGGCTTTTTTGAATGTAGGACACAGAACAGTTGTAGATGAGAAGGCTGCCATGCTTCTAAATTTAAAGGTAGAAACTCGTCTCTGTCTCCTGAAATTGAATCCATTGTTCGAAATATCTCTGTAATAAAAGATTTTCTATGCCAGGATGGAGCAAGAGCAGTACCCAAAAGTTCCAATAAGTTGTTGAGTCCTTCACTCTTTTCAGCCACAAGTAATACTGTTCATGAGGTAAGCTTGAGCTTAGTGTCATGTGGTTCCAGATCCTGCTTTATCATGTTTATGAAATAAAATTCACCATATTTGACTCATAGGAGTGCAGGGGCATAATTGAAGTTTTACAGAGGAATATATTGTTTTTTGAAGGAGATTAGGAGTTACCTCTTAGCAGCAGGAGACTGATTTAGTGTGTTTGTATTTGTGCAAGCTGAGGTTCTTATTTCTAAGTTTTCCTTGTCATTTTCTTTGTGCCTCAGTCTGCTCTATCCTTACGCTTCCTGCTCTTATGCAGAATGGAAATTCTTACTCCTAAGAAATTTTTTCTCTTGCAAAGTTCATGTAATTGCATTAAGTGCTGTTGTTAACCAGTGAGTCTAGTTTGATTACTGCTCCTATATTGCTACTTAATGTTAATATGAAGCTTTTTTTCCCGTTTGTTTTCTCTTTGAGTGAGGGGATGGGATTATTTGGGAAGTTGCAGTTTAAAGTAGAGGACAGCACATCTTCAAATCTATGTTGGGTGGATGTGTATTTTAGGCTAATTTTTTTAATAATCACGTTCTTTTTTGTTTTGAGTCAGACATGCACACAGGGAAATAATACTAACAACACTATGAACGTTTTGTTTCTTAGGAATCCTAATGGACCATTTTGGTCTCACCTGACTACACCTCATGATTTGGGTGTCTACTATTGGGCACCTCATCTAACTATTGCTTCTGTTGGTCAATTAAGACCCGAAAGATATTTTGAAATGTGAAGTTTGGATAAATTTCTTATTTGCAGAGAGCCTTGGACATTTACAAGAACCAGAAACTAGTTTTGCATGGTTTTCAATCTGTTAATACTGGACCAGTAGATGGTAAGCTAGCATTCAAAGAGGAGGAGCAAGTCCTTGTTACTGATGTGAACAAAGCAGAGGAGCTTCTGTTAAATTGTCAAACTGAAATGAGCAAGGTAATGCTGGATTTTGATCCGGTGAAGTCAGAGGCTGCTTCAGTTGCTACTGGACTGAAGTCTAAAGAGATGGTGTCATCAACAGGCCAATTGCATATTCATGCTTATGATCTCTGTGAAAATTTGGATGTACTAGATAGATCACTTAGCCATGATGACTCACTAAAGTCAACACAAGTTGTTAGAGGTGATCAGATATATGAGATATCGAGTAAGATGGTCTCTGATAGCCATAACTTGGATCAGAGTTGCAAGTTTCATTCTGCTGAAGATGAGGACCTTCATGATGCAATATCTGATTCTTTATTATTTTCAGATGGTTCTAGCAAGGTATCTGGGGCTTTGATGCCTGGATCAAGTGAGTCGGAGTTGGTAATTTTAACTCGGATACATCATTCTCCTAAAAGTACACATTGAGACATTTACTATATCCGTATTGTTCAATGCCTTTTTTTCCTTACCTGTCCTTTCAATTTAAGTAACGGAATAAAAGAAAATCTGCTTTGGATCCCTAGACTAGGTGGTCTTAAGCTTCCACCAAAGTATCTGCATTTTGTCCTTTATTTTGGTCTTTTGTTTTTGAGAACTTTAAAATGCAGTGGTATATCAAAATTGAGAAAAGGTTCAAAATAGACTACTTAAACACTTAGGAAACCAAGCTAGAAGGCCAGAAAGATACCAGAAAGATCAAGCATTTGGTGCCATGTCGAGAGAAGAGATGCTTTGGAACAATTGGTTTCTCCGTAGGGGCCTCATATCTGCAGAAGTTTAGTATCAAGGCAGCAAGTAGAGAGAAAATTAAACCATCAAATAGGAGTAGGCAATCACCAATTTTGGATTGTGCATTGACTCCACCTGAGTTGAGAGGTTATTGACTCCACCTGAGATGAGGTTGATGGATGATCAACTGTTTTCTTGATAGATTTAAAGAGCTCTAACAATAGGATTTGTATACGAGTAGATTTGTGCTGATAAATTGTGCAACTCAGAGATATTTTTCAGGCAATGAAATCTCCATTGCAATTCCCCTGGTGATACATAACCAGTGCAACAGTTCCTGCCAATTTGTAGTTGATGAAGAGGCACTATATAGGCTTTAATTTCTGCTCCATATGTATGAGGAGAATGGACAATTGAAGAGGATATGATCCACCAATTCCTGTTGTTGGTTTCAAAGTACACAGACATCGGGTAGGTTTGGGAATTTGGTCTCATATTGGATATATATACCGCCACGTATTGTGAAATGGAGGTTGAAATATTAAAAAAAAGGTAAATTATAAATTAAGAAAAATTGAAAGGTTAAATTAGAATGAAAAATGTTTTAGGGTCTTGATAATATTTTTAATTTAGTTGCTTTTCAAATAATTTTTTAGTATTTCTGATAATATTAGATTATGATTACTTTTGGTAATATTAAACATAATAATTAAAAATATTGATTTTGATCTAATATGCTCTTTATTTAAATAGTTTATTTCAAATTTTAATAAATATTTTAAAAGCATTAAAATAATATTAATGAGGCAATATTTCAAAGTATGAACTATATTTTAGCAAAGTACATAGCTATAATTGTTTTTTAAAAGATAAAGAGTACTTTTTGTACAATCTTTCTCAATAAGAGAAATCCTTACAATATTCTTTCAAGGTGAAGATAAACCTTAATCTCACTTAAATAAACTCCAAGTACAATAACGTATTCCTGAAATCAAATATTATATTTCAATTTAGAACTTATGTTGGAAAGAGCAATTTCTCTTTATTAATGATAGCTCCAACCAAGAAGACTCCTATGGCTACAGAAATTACTGTAAAAATGAAGATAAGAATGATTGAAAGAGGAAAGATAAAATCAAGTCTTGAAGTTCAAAGGCAATTTTGTCACCTTCGTAAGCGTACAAAAAATATTTGTCCTGCATGTACAGGTGACATGAGATCCTTAAAAGGAAAAGATAAATTGAAGATTTTGAAGTCAACACGTATAGCAACTTTTAATGGAGAATTATTGATACGAGCTAGGATATAAAAGATAAGTTGATAAGGAATCTTATCGACAAAGATAGGTAATCTCTTCGACCAATAACAATGAAATAGAATCTCGTTTAAAGATAAGAACGTACTTCAACAGAAAATATATGTAAATATCGGATTTGAAATTGATGGAGAACCATGGGCATGTGAAAGACAAGAAGAAATGCATCCATGGTGTGATTCGCCTCAAGGAAGCCTAGGACGTGACTTGCATGGACATAATCTTGCAAAAGGAGGCTTAGGAGCTGAAATTGGATCAGATTTGAAGTTTGAATGTTCAAGGCAAGGGGATGAACGAAATTCCCATATCAAAGGCCCAATATTCAAGTTTAATATTCCTAAAGATCCATTACAAGATGTTGGAGGCCCAATGACAAGAGCTAGGGCCAAAGCAATAAAGTAAGCATAATTGTGAGAGTGATGAGAGAGTAACGAGAGAGACCAAAAAAGAAAGGGAAAAGAAGAGAAGCCAAGGGTGAATGTTGTCCAAAGAGAGAGTAAGAAGAGTGTAGTCAGTTTGATGGAGTTTGATGAAGATTTAGAGGAATCTTGAAGTATTTATTAAGTAACCAAAAGATTGAAAGAAAAAGTAGTAAGTTTTCCTAGCTTAAATTTCCAACTTTTTTTGGGTTTTTTTGAATGGGATGGACGTGTTTAAGATCAGTGGTGTCTTGGTATTACTTTGCATGGAATTGGTTGAATATAACAAAAGAGGAACATGTAGTAGAATTATACCTTAGGTTCGTTTGAACTAGTCCCATTGTTTTGGCCATAACTTGACCTACAAACCTCCAAATTGTTTTATTCGAACTAGGGATGAAACTAAAGAAAGATCTTTAGAAGAGACCCGGACCAAATTATGGCTGAGTGAAATTGGAAATTGAGATCGAAAATAGTGACCAGATATAGCCCCTCTATTGGAGTAGTTTATGATTTGTGGTGCATATTTCATGATTTAGAAGTCCAAATGGCCAGAGTTTTGATGCTATAGAATTTAGAGACTAATATGTGTCATTAAGAATAAACAAATTAGTATCTTATTTCTACCATTAATTAATTAACAACTTAGTATATGGTGAAATAATAGTCAATCCCACACGGAGAGTGTTGTTTATTAAAACTTCATTTTGAATGCAAATGAGAGTATTAATCAAGTAAATGTATGTAAATCTAATTTCAAAAAAAGTAAAAATTTATTTAGAAAAATTTAGCCCATAACAACAAGGTGAAACACCTATAATTTGATGTTTAAATCAACTCAAACTCATGCACAACTTATACCCATCTTATTTACCAAATTTCAGCCCCTTAAATAAGAAAATTATGATCATGAAACCTCTTAAATCTGATCTGAAGATTGCACACTAAAACAACATGTAGTTCACTAGTTTGGCCTAATTAACCTTCAAAGATTGTATTATACTTAAATCCCTTTAATAACCCAACACATAAGCTGTCATTTAACCTGTTTTCGACACTTAAAACAAACTAAAATCATGTTCAAACATTAGAAAATTAAAGAAGAATGTATAACTCAAAAACAAAGATGCAAAGAATGCAAATTCAGCTTCTTAAGATATTTAAGATTGCTTCTTTCAAGTTCATTTAATCTCATCATCTTTCACTAGAATTTTTGGGCATATTAAACTTAAAAGTATGTCAAAATCATGCTGAGAAATTAGGAAAATAATTGCAAACCTTCAGCTTTCAGATCTGATTGTATCAACAGTCTAACAAAAACAATTTCAAATCTAACTTGCATATTTCTAAAATTTCAACTTAGGAAACTAACTTCAACAGGTTTTCTAATTGCATTATAGCATATAAATAACCTCCTACACATACCCAAACATAAAACAAGTATAAATTACTAGTTCCATGGCATAGATTAATTTAGGACATTAATTTAGGAAGTTTTTCCTATATATAGGCACCCTCTATGTACTCTAAAAGGGGATTTTTCATTCAGAAATAATATTGAGAGTTTTCTTACTTTCTTTGTATTCTTTGAGAATACTTGACTTATCAAAGGAGTGGTCTTCCTTTGTTGCATCCCAAGGTTAGGGTTTCTAAGAGACAGGTTCTTTTAGGGTTCTTTCTGTTGACCAACGTTCTTAATAGGGTTCTAAGAGATAGGTTCTCTAAGGGCTCTTTGCATTGAACATATTTCTTCTAACCGCTTTTCTCTTGATGTTCTATTTCTATCTTTTCAATTTTATTTCTTGTGCTTCCATGTGTGTTTGATTCTATCCGTTCCCGGGTATAGTTCCATCTTGTTGAAGATTTTTTAGGACAAGTTGGGTCTCACATCATTTAGTATCAGAGCACTTTGGTTGCTAGATTTCAAATAACTATCCTTTGTTGTTTATTTTTGTTCTTCTTCTCTGTTTGTTTTTCATCCATTGTTTCATTCATTTTCTATTTAATTTTTTTGTTGAATAATAGGTGTTTCTTCGAGTTCAGAATAGTCTTTGTTCTTTTTTTGGAATCATTCAAATCCAAGCTTTTCAGAGTAAGTTACACTAAGTTGAAAATTGAGAACATCAAGCTTCTGAATATTGCTTTGCTTCCATATTTATTTATGTGAACTTCAAATTATCTGGAAAAAATTAAAAGTCAAAAAAGAAAAAAATAAATTCGTCTCAAAAAGAGAAAAATTCGTCAAAAAAAGAAGAAGAAAAAGAAGAAAGTGGAGTTCAAGTTTGCTACTTTCCTAATTGCAATCAAATAAAATCTTTCATATTGCTTGAACTAGAATAGCAAGTATTTTCTAATCTTGTATTGTTTGGAACTTGCTTACTTTCCTATTTTCTTTACTTTCTTATTTCAATTACTTTCCTATTTTACCTTTAGTTTCCTATTTTATTTCTTGCCTCATTTGTCTTTCTTTAGCTTCAAGTTTGACTTTCCTTAAGGTAATCTCTTCCTTAATTCATTCCTTATACTATTTTTCCACACTCTATTTCCCTTTTTGGATTCTTTGAGAATTTTATCCTGGGATTCTAGTCTTGGCTGCTACTTGGTTTGATTGCTTCTATTTGATTGTGTCTTGTTTCGAATAAGGAGACAATAGAAAGCAAGTTGAGTGGTAAAAAGCAAGAGTGTTTGCATTACAGAAAAGCCAATTCATCTGTTGAGTGTATACACGTGAGGTTGAGTGGTGAGGTCCATATTGCTTTTGTTGTTTACTAACATTTTGCAGTTCATAAACAAGTCTCAAGAACATGAATTAATTGAGCAAGATCTTAGAGTCCTTATGAAAGTTGTCTAAGGTCAATTCCAAAGGTTGAATGCTTCTTATAAAGATTCGAGGACAAATTCTTTCGAGGAGGGAGGGCATGATGGAGAACCATGGGCATGTGAATGACAATAAGAGAAGCATATATTGTTGGACCCCGATTCGCATTAAGCACGTTTTACGTATTTTGAGGATTAGTTTGTTAATTTCCTTTTTGTTAAAATAATTTGGGATACTAGTAGGTTTTTAGTGTTTAATAAATGGAATTACATTGAAGGGTGTGAGTTAAAATTAGAATTTTGATGAATTATTAGAATTTAAAAGTATAAGCTGGAGTTAGGATAAATTAGGAATTTTGCTTAAGTTTTAAGGCTTAAAGTTTTTGAAGATGGGCTTTTAGCCCTTTTAATTGTTATTAAATGAAGGAGAATTAAATGAAAAGGATGAGTTGCCGTTTGGTGTAGAGTAATTCACGAAATTGTAAGGGAAAATAAGAAGGAAAGATGAAACTACGTCATTTTGAGCTTAGGTTATTAAGTTAGAAAGTTAGTTCCTAAGGCATTTCACCAAAAGCACCAAAGAGAGGAAACTTACGACTTTCACCAAGGAGAAAACAAGAAGGAGACTTTCGGCTATGAGATAAGGAGAAGAAAGAGAGAAAGAAAAGCTTGGGTTTTTGTGTTGTAAGCAAGAAGAAAGTGGAAAGAAGAGATTATCCTCCATTAGAGTCAAGAAGAAGGATTTCGTGGGTGTCTTGGAAGGTAAGAGATTTCGAAATTTTGTGATTTTTGTAGCTAGAATGTTTCCTTTCTTGTTTTAAATGGGTGTTGGAAGAATGATTGATGAAGAAAGAAAGGAAAGAAGAAGAGTTATGAAAGTGGAAGAAGAAAATCTGATTTTCGTGGGTGACTTTTAGGCTTGGGATTTTCGAATTTTTGTTGATTTTTGGATAGGTTTTGATGTTAATAGTTTAGATAAGGTATGGGTAAGGTGATGTTGAATTAATTTCATGTTTTCCCTTTCCGTAAAATTTTCCAGCAATGGTCTCTTTTGTTAATTAGGGTTTTATTGTGAGATTTTGCCTTTTTGCTTAATCATGGTGGTTTGATGAGTGAATATGAAGTAAAGGGAAGGTTAGGTTAGATTAAAGTCAAGGGTTTTCCATTTCTTGAAAAATTCCAGCACTTGATCTTTTAGGAAATTGTGACTTTTGTTATTCCTAAGATGGGATTTTGCTTAGTTTGGAGAGGGATTATAGTTGTTATGAAGGTATAAGTGAAGTTATGTAAGTTTAAATCCAAGTTTTACATTCTTGAAAAACAAATTCCAGCATTGCTATATTGTGTTAATTAGGGTATTATGGTT
>JANKYF010000006.1:35115995-35129872 GCA_029829435.1 Erythroxylum hondense
AACAATCAAACATATTTTTCGTTTGTATTTAAAAGAAAAACAAAACCTTAAAAATAAAAATTACAATAAAAAAAAAAGTGAAATCGAACCTTAAAGAAAAATCACCAAAATAAGAGAAGAGAAGCGAGAACGTTTTGACCTCTGATTGCCACAACCCATGGAAACACAACAATTGTGTTTTCTTTTAGGATTACAAAAGTTTGTTGCCATTTTTTAATTTTTGGAAACTAAAAGTAACAACTGCTTAAAGTTGAATATGTTTTCTAGATTGGTTTTATTTTTTTTTAATAACCACAACATAAAACTACAATCAAGCATACCCTTAATAATAAGTTAATATAAAGTTTGAAACTTCAATGCTTTCGTTACAAGGATATAAAGAAAGTGGAATTGTTACTTAAGCATTTTTATTGCTTTTTTTTTTGTTCTTCCTATTGCTAAGCACAATTGGAATAATTTTGGGTTTTTTTAAATCTCGAGGAATTTTAAATGAATTTATTTCGGTTGTGAAGTTTCAACTTTGAAGATTTTTAGGTTAAGTTAAAAAAGCTTAATTTGCTTCAATTTTAGTGAATTTTAGCTTATTCTGATTTTTGGAAATTTTAGGGATGAAATCCAAATTTTAGTTTTGATAATTTTGGGTATTTAAAACTCTAATAACTAAGGGGGTGTTTGGTTTGAGAGTTTGAGAATGAGGGAATAAAATAATTGTAAAAAATAGTGTTTGTTTTGAGGTTTTCAATTTCAGGAGAATGGATTTATTCCATTAAATTTGAGAATCTACTAAACCTAACAAAGATGGTGGGTATCAAGGTTTCATTCCAATCTAAGTTTTTATCACGTTTATATTTTAACTCTTTTATCCTCAACCTTTGTCTTATCATCCTTTTTACTTCCTTATCACCTCTCAATTCCTTACGATCTCCTATCCTGCCTTATCGCGTCTCATCAACGAAGGAAATTTTTGTTCTGCCCTCCAGGTATATTTTCTGAAATCTCTCGTTTTAATTTGATGATAAATAGAGATAGTCTCAATAAACATATGAAGGGCAAATTATTTTCATTTTTATTGAGGGTAAAAATAGTATTATATTATCTTTTATTCTCATTAATGAAACAAATCAAACAACATTATTAGTATTAATACAGAAACCTAAGTTACAAACCAAATGTCATTTTTTTTATTTTTCACACCCATCCTCATCCCTTTCTACTATTATACTCATATCTATAGTCAGTCTTGTGCTCAAACCAAATACCCCTTAAATTTGAAAATTTTAAAATTAGGAATTTACATGAGTTTCATATGTGATTAAAATTGCCCCCTAAGTTAAAATAGGAGTATTAGGTTAATAAGAATGAGGAGACCTGGCAATAATGTTATATATATATATATATATATATATATCACTAAAACGCGGTCCAAGTTTGATAAAAAGATCGATCGAGTTTAATTTTTTAAATTGGTCAAAATAACATTATTTTATAACAGTTAACTCCCAAAACTTAAATTGAGTCAAAGTTTAGCTAATTTGAGTTTGTCTCTTTAATTTCAAGTAAGCCAAACTCAATGTTAAGGGTTGAAATATACATCAGTGACAGAAGAAAATACAAGCTATTTAAATTAATTCACTTTTTACACATTCCTTTGCGATGATTTAAAGATACATTCAGACATTAAACCAATTAATTTTTTTTGAAAAAGGGGAATAAGTATAAATATAGAAAAATTACAAGGTCATCAAAAGGGAAAACCCATTATATACAACACAGAAGAAGAGCCAACAAAAAATCAGCTACCACAACAAAAGGAGCCTAAACAGAACCCCCAGCTAGCAACTATCGTCGTAAGGCATGGCAAACATTAGAGCTACAAGGAACTTTCTTAGTCAATACTAACGCCCAAACGTCAGCGATAATTAGGCAGATCAAACTCTCCTTCGTAGTAGAGGTATTTTGGAAGCGTCGAGAGTTGCACTCTCGCCAAAGAGAATATAAAGAGACCCCTAAAACAATAAGATGGACAGATGAGTTGGATCTTGAAGTAGAAGTCAAATATCCAGTGAGAGTCATAAGATCGGACCCGGGATCCGTCCAACAACAGAAACCACAAACAGCTAGCCAAAGAGAATAAGTAAAGGGGCACTAAAAAAAAAGATGAGAACAAGATTCCATGTGAAGGGAGCACATCGGGCAAGAAGGATCCATTGGCACATAAGGAATACGATTAGCAGTCAAAAGCTTATTCTGAATAGCTAACCAGAAAATAAAGGAGATGCGAGGCGTTAGAAGATGGCTCTAAACTGTAGATGCCTAAGGAACAGGAGGTCGGCGATGACGCAAATTGTTGCAAATGAATCGATTAGTCAACTTATGCAATGGAGTCCCCTTTCAAAAGAAAGTGTCAGATTCTTGAGGAGTTGGAGAATAGCTAGGTTGGAGATAGCGCAGAAGGCGTGGGAACTTCCACAAGCTCCCATCAATAAATGAAATCATACGAGTTTTGAGAGGAAACAGCGGGGAAGTTCGAGAAGGAGTTACCTGAGAGATTAAAGGACCACGACTATCCCAATTATCATACCAAAGAGAAACTCGTCGTCCGTCCTTGATAACACAAGAAGTCTCATGACGAATATCGTCTCTTAGTTTCAAAAGTTGATTAAGAAAAAAAGAGAAACTGGCTTTCGGCTGAAGCGCCCAAATAGAACGGCCTTTTAGGAAATAAGTATGCAGCCATTGGATCCATAAGGTTTCCCTATCCTCTAGGATCCACCAAAGTCGTTTGAGAATCAAGGACTGATTAGCAAGTTTAATGGGCATAAGATTCAAACCACCTTCAGCCTTCAGACAACAAATATCAGACCATTTCACTTTGGAAGCGCCGCGGTTGCCATTAGAATGACTCCATAAGAAGGTTCAAAGGAGCCATTCTATTTCTTTGATGATGCCTTGCAATAAAAAAATATGGGAACTCCAGTAGACATGCAAGGAATTAAGGACAGACTTAATAAGCTGTAGTTTACCAACATAAGACAGAGATTTGTTGACCCATGATTTAATCCTCCGCTGAATCTTCTTAAGGAGTGGACGACAATCAATATAGGAGAGTCTTTTAGTGGATACAGGAAGCCCAAGATAAAGAAGAGGGGGGTCTTTCAGCATCATACCCGTGAGAGCAGAAATCGAGGGGGCCATAGACGCTGCACCCTTTAACAAAATACAATGACTTTTAAGCAAATTGAGCTGTAGTCCATAATGATGTTTGAATAGGCTGAGGGTATGCAGAAAATTCCGAACAGACTCCAAATCCGCCTTGCAAAATAAGAGGAGGTCATCTGCAAAACATAACTTAGTAATACCGAGAGGCTTACACTTGGAATGATACCTGAAACGGGGATTAGAGAGTGTTTCATGTCGGATAAAAGCATTAAGGGTTTCCATGACGAGAAGAAAAATATATGGGGAAAGAGAACCCCCCTGGCGAATGCCTTTAGCAGCACTAAAAGATCAAGTAGGGGCACCATTAATCAAAACCAAAAAAGAGGCTGAAGTGATACATTCCATGATCCACCGGGTAAATTGAGTTGGAAAGCCAAAGGCCTCCAACATGGCATGCAAGAAGCCCCAATCAATACTATCAAAGGCCTTATGAAAATCAATCTTCAAGGTACAATTAGGAGGGCTCGAAGAAGTAGAATAACCTTTCAGAAGCTCTTGAACAATAAGAAAATTGTCCCCAATATAACGATCCGACAAGAATGCACTTTGGTTAGCACTGATTAACGAAGTCAGAGCTTCCTTCAATTTGGTAGCAAGAATCTTGGAGATAATTTTGTAAAGAAAATTAGCACACGAGATTGAACGATAGTTGGCAAAGGTGGTTGGAGTTAGTCCTTTCGAAATCAAGCATAAGAAAGTACGATTAATTTCCTTCAGCAAAATTCCAATATGAAAGAACTCATGGATGGCTTCCTTAACAAAACTACCAATAGTAGGCCACGCATATTGGTAAAAATAACCGTTAAACCCATCAGGCCAAGGAGCTTTCTTGCCATTCATATTAAAAACACAAGCCTCAATTTCGCTATCTTCCACTGGTCGGGTTAAGAGAGGAAAAACAGAGGGTAAAACCTGCTTAAGATTAAGACACTGCAAATCCATAGAAGAGACGGAGATACGATCGGCAGTACCAAGGAGGTTATGAAAAAAGTCCAAAGTTGCTTCCCTAATAGCCATTGGATCATGGATAACATTACCATTATGAGAAATGGAATGAATCTTATTCTGGTTCCTTCTAGAAAGAATTGAGTGGAAGAAAAACTGAGTACACCTGTCGCCATCTTGAAGCCAATTGATTCTAGCTCGTTGCTGCAAAAGAGAGGAGTGATTGCTAACAGCCTGCAGATAGTTAGCGAGGGCTAGCTTTTCCTGATCAAGAAGAAGCTGGCTCATTGGGGTATCCGATAAGAGCGTCTGCACTCGAGTAAGCTCTGATCTGGTCTGACTGATAGCTTCAAGGGTGGAGCCCTGAGAGGCCTTAAGAATTTTAAGTGTCTGCTTAATAACTTTCAATTTTTGTACACAGACAAACTGCTTGGTCCCTCTGACATTCATGTGTAACACCACGCATGCAAGCATCCCCAAAACCAGGATTTGAAACTAGATAATTATTGAATCGAAACGGGAAATGAGCAGCCACAGTTGGAAGCAAATTGGAAATCCGTATGGGAGTGTGGTCCGAAAACAGAAGGTCCAAAAATAGAGCCGAGCTGCTAGGGAAAGACTGGAGCCAATGGTTATTGACGAGTGCTCGATCAAGCTTCTTACGGATAAACCATCGGTCCTTTTGCTTGTTAGACCATGTAAAGAAATGACCAGCAGAACTAAGGTCAGATAAACCCACCTGCTCCAAGCAATCCAACAAGTCAGAGGAGAAAGAACGAAGACTAATATTACCTTGAGCCTCTGAAGAATAGAGGGTAGTGCTGAAATCCCCGCAGAGGAGCCAAGGTTTAGAAACAGAACTATTAACATAGAGGATGGTAGTCCATAAATCCCTGCGCTGAAATTCAAAATTGCTGGCATACACAAAAGAAACAAAAAATTCAAGGTGCCTTGCAAAAGCAGCACTAGAAGGTGCATAATCTGATCTGTAGCTTCAACTACGTCAACCTTAACTGCAGAAGGATTGAAACAAACTATAATTCGTCCAAAGGCATGATGATGGTGATTAGAAATCCAGCTCCAATGAGGGCCCAAAAGTTGGAGTTTATTAAGATTAGCCAATCTGATTTTAGTTTCAAGCAAGCCAAGCAACACAGGTCGTTCCCGGAGCACCACGTCTTTAAGAGCTTGTAACTTAGAAGGGAGATTGAGACCACGGACATTCCAACCCAAAACTTGGTGTTATATAGCACGTGACCTATCCCCATTTGTGAAGTTAGGTTACTTTTCTCCAAGAAGGGCAAACCATTGTTCAACCGCTTAAAGACATTTTGCTATGAAGAAGTCTCAAATGGAATTCCATCTTTATTGGTTTCTTCTTCAACAAAAGGCCTGCATTTTCAGCTATGTTGATATGGGCAAAGAACATAGGACTAGTGGAGATACTCATCAATCCTCATGGACTCTTTTATCTTCAAATTTAGCTCCATGGAAGAGGCAAACAAAGTGCTTGAAGGTGATCTTTGGCACCAGGGCCGTTCTTATCGTTTTATAGGCCCTGGGCGAAATTAAAAAAAGGGCCCCAATAAATCGACAATATACTTAAGTTTACATGTTTGTATGAAACATAAACGACTCAATTTATAAGTTTACATAATCAACTAAATATTAAATGATCATAAATTTATTAATTTATTTATTGTTCCTTTTTGGGATTCTATCAACTGTGCTACTTGTTTTCTTTTTTTTTTTTTTCCCTTTTTTCACTTCCAGACAAATACTTTTTAGGCAACATAATATAAACTAATTATAACACAGTTGGTAGAAAAAAAACAAAAGCACCTGTATGGAACTGGAAGAAGTATGCAGGCACAACCAAACTCCAACAGTTTCACAATATATCGCAAAGATATATAGATGGTATTATATCTGTGATAGAGGAAAGAATAAATAGCAAAATTTAATATCTATTATTAAAATAAAAAACAAAGAGTAAAAATACATTAAAAAATCATAAACTTTACCTTTAAATTATTCTCAGAACTCAAAAGACAGAATCGTAAAATCTTTTGCTGCTAATTTTTGAGATGGAGTATTTTAAATACATATATTAATGTCAATAAAGAAATTAGAAGGTAAAAGTATACTTAAATATTTCAAGACTATTTATAAACATGAGGATCACAATATTGACTTATAAGTTTTAAATTCTAACGTTATCATTTAAAGATAACGTTAACATCATTTATGATGTTAACGTTATAAGTTTATAAGTTTACGTTAACTTATAACGTTAACATCATTAATGTTGTGATCCTCATGTTGGCGCAGAGTAGACTGCAGAAGAGAGTCATTATAAGACGTTAACATGGAGATTGGAGAGCCAATTAAATAAACTTTATAGTGTCTAAGTGGAGAGGGGTGGGCCCCCCTCTCAATCATGGGCCCTGGGCAGGTGCCCTGCTGGCCCCTGCCTAGGGCCGGCACTGCTTGGCACATAATGGACACACCAATTTTCTTAAAGAGAGGCTCTCCTGGGGTGAAGCTAGACCAAATAAAGCTCAAACATATTGTAGTGTAGATCATCATTTATAATATTCATCTTGAATGTTGGTCCACTATTGGATCGATATCTAAGAAGTTACTTAGCCCAACCTCTTTATATGGATGAATACATTGCTTTACTAAGAAGTTACTTAGCCCAACCTCTTTATATGGTCCACATTCTGCAGGTCACCTATCATTAGAAGCTTATTACTACCAACCTAGGGAAAGAATAGAGAAAGAATGGAAAGATATTCTAGAAAAGGGATTACAATGAGTTGATGGGATTTGTATCCCAGAGCTCCTTTAATCCCAACACTTATAAAAGTGAACAAACTCCAATGCATACTAAAGCTCTTAATTGTTCAATCAATAAGGAGAACCGGGTTACTTCATCAATTGCTATCTCTAATAAACTTCATGTTTCTAATCATTTGGATGCTTCAATGGTTAATGAAACTAATTTGAAATAGTGTTCATCTCAAAATAAATGGTAGAAGAAAAAAAATTCTATAGTCAATATTGCATCTATAACCCAAAATCCTTATATTCAAATGAATCCATTAAAGCTAGATGGAACCAATTACCTTCCTTGGTCAAGGTCTTGCTTATTGTTCATTCAAGCTCAAGATTTGTAGAGATATGTTATAGGAGATAAAACAAAGCTAGATATTGGTGTCCAACACTTACTCAATGGGAATAAAAAAAAAATCCTTTGTCATGTCATAGTTACCCAACTCAATGCAACTATAAATTGGTTAAGGCTATTTGCTATTCAACACTGTATAAAGATTTGGAGTGTAACTTCTCTGACTTATTCTCAAGACGTTGTATGCTTAGATTTATGAGATACGAAATAAGTTGTATGAGACTAAACAAGAAGAGATGACTACAACACAATATTTTACTAAATTAATTGGTCTAGGGCTAGAATTAGACTATTATTAAGATCTTTAACTCGCATGTCCATAAGATGCAATTAAAATTTAGAAGTTGATAGAAAAGGAATGGGTTTATAATTTCCATATTGGTATAAATATGGAATATATTGATAGTTTTATATAAAACACTTCGATAATGCAAGTATACAGATCATAATTTATAGTATAAGAGATATCGTTCCCATAAGAATTGATTAGTCACATAACAACTTAAATGTACTTTGTCTAAGGTAATAAAAGATTGAACGAATTGAATTAAAATGAATTAATTGAAATTGAAATAAACTAATAAAACCAAACAATTGAATAATTGAAGCTAGCAATAAGAATGAAGTTAATCAATAATGGAAACTTAGGGGTTATTTTATCCCTTTTTTGTCTTCCTTTTGTCTTATTAATTTGATTATGCTTGATCATGAATATCCTAAGGTTTTGATTACCCTCTCTTAAGATCTAGTCAAGTAATCCCAATTGAAATAGATAATAATAGAATTGCAACCTTTTAATTCACAAAAGTACTCCTAACTGTTCAATTAGATTTGAATAAATCCTAAGGATATTTAACTCACAATTACGATCTCTATTCAAATATTTATTAATATGATATTTATAGGTCTATTAATTTAACAACTCTCGTTGTGCACCTTAACACATATAACTTGATTCAATCTCCCGATTCTTTTTAATTATAAGCATAACAAATAGCATAAAACATTAATATATACTGAATTGAACAATAATAAAGTTTAGCAAAACAATTCAAGAATAATCTCTAATATGGATTTAAAAATCTATAATCTTGTTCAACATTTCACTAATAAAAATTAACATCCAAGACAATGAAATATAAAAAGAAAAGAGAAAGAAAATAATTTTATGTCTTAATCTAGAAATTTTGGGAATTCTGGAGTTGATCTTGTTATCTCCACTGTGATCCCTTTGGTTTTGATGTGCAGCCTCCTTTTTAGTGTTTTTCTTTTCATTAAATACTTTTTGAGGCTTCTAGGGTACTTTCTAGGGTTTCCCCACTTGTTTTAGTTCTAAAAATAGCCCTGAAATGTCAAGAATACAAAACTTTTGCTTGTTTGAAAGGTTATGCATGATCATGCAACTTATTCATGCTCATTGTCATGGTAGTGATAGAGGCTCATTCTATGTAGTTGCTCATGCTGCACGATCTTTTGTTGAAATTTTCTTATTTCCAATCACTAACAATCATCTTAACAACCTTTGAGACATAAATTTAAGACAAAATCCTTGTTATAAAGCATCTAAACAATCAAACAATTAAAAAAACATAAAACTACTAACAATAATACAATTCTAGGTCCTGGTGGACCAGAAGCTCCTCTGATTGTTTCTCTAATTCTTCTTGTAAGATGCTAATAAGGATGCAAGCTCCGGTGGTCAAATGACATAAATTAGTTTGGTTTAATCAAATAGAATAAATGGATTTATGGACATTTTAACCATTTGTACTCTTTGAAACTAGGAGGAAGACTCAAAAGAACAAATAATCTTTATAAGTATATGGATTTGCATCTCACATATGAAGATGAATTTTATAAATAAGTTGTCTCCATTTTCCTCTGTTAAATAGGAATGATATTATACTTTGACCTTGTCAAAATTGTGACCTTAATAAAGGAGAACTCTTAGTTTATAGGATTTCTTTGAAAATACTATTTATGACTTTTAAAGAGAAAGGAATATGAGGTTCTTTCAAAAACAAACCAAGCCTAAGGTTACATTTCTTTAGGATCTGATTTGCTCTATAAGGGAACAAGTGATGGAATAGAAAATTAATCTCAAATGTAGTCAAAACATAGCTACTTCCCAGAATATATCCTTAGGTTATGCTTGAAAATGCAAGACATAGATAAATGGCTTCCTGATTAGGCATCGGAAAGATGGGAAATTTTTTTTGACTAATCTTCATCTATAATATGAAAGAAACAAGCCTTATTAGATATGGTTTTATCTCCTTAAAACTAAGGCTCTGCCTCAATTAAATGCATCTAATCTAGCATGCTCACTTTGGTTTAGATGCAAATGAAGTCTTTGGATTTAATTGGTTTTGTCTTGCTTAAAGATATATGTTAAGTCCAAAAGCTTGGTTTCCAAATGTACCTAACTCTTTATTTTCCAATTTAACATAGTTTTTTAATTTCTCAAATCATGAGATTTCTTTAATGATTTATCTATTAAGGAATGATATTTTGTTTGAATGATTTGACAAGAATCATTATTTGATTAAGCTAATTAAGGTAAGAAATCATTCCTAATTTGCTGGGACAACTTGCATACGTTCTTTAATGTCTACCACGAATCTTGGAATGCTTGGAACAAATTGGAAAAATTTAGACACTCATAAGGCTTCTTAACTCAGCCTGGATTAGATTTTTTGGGCCTTAAATACTTTCCAACCTAATTAGATCTTGTTTAGTCTATTTATCTTCAACTAGCCCATTTATAGCTTCATTTATCTTCTTGGCTCCACCTCTTGTAACTGCGCCTCCTTGAATGCTCAATGGGTCCTTTAGAGCTTTGCTTAGGTCAGCTTGGTTCTCATCATTCCCCCACTCTATAAAAGGATTCGTCCTTGATTCATCGCCTCATCTTTGCTCACACCTTTAGAAGTCATATTAAAAATCTACAAAAGAATGTTAAAAATATCTTCTCAACACCCCCTTACGTGTTTCTCTCAATTAGTGCCACTCAATGCTCATGTTTACACACTTTATATTTGCCTTATCATTACAATGTTGCTTACATAAACTCTTGTCTTTTACCACTCTTAAAATTCCTATTTTAATTCTTTGCAGAACTAAATAAACCAAATCAAGGCAATTAACCTTGCAACAATTCAAAACTGGCTAGAATGTAACAAAAAAACTCAAATAATGAAAAAGGAACATGAACAAATAGAAACTGTTGCAAATGAATAAGAACACAACATATTAAGGATAACAATAAAGAAATTAAATCACAATGTTAACGACAATAAGGGGCTTAAAGAAACAACTTCAAAATATGATTTTGATAGGCTCTGTAAGTATACGGGTTTAGTTGAAGCAATCAAGTGTCGATCCACAAGGACTAGGTTAAAGTACTAAATCTACTCCTTTTAAATTTGCTAAGCAATGGAATACGAAAATTCATTTGTAAGGGAAATATCAATACATAATTAACAGAATTTAACGTAATATTCTAGGAATTTATTCCAACAAAGAAGTTATGCCATCCTTATGAAATAAAATATTGATCTAAGTTCATTAACCCACTCTTATCAATTAATTCTCTCGAAGTAATTGACGTGTTTATTCGAATTTTTAAACTAGTTTCCTAGACTAAATCAAATCTGACCCAATGAACATAATGGTTAATCTCAAATACTCTTAATGAAGAATTCCATTTCTAGATGTTCTTTCAGTTAGGTCTAATATAGTAATTCAAACATTAAACATCACTTTTCAGTATTTAGTTTAACATCTATCAACATTCAATACGAAAACCTAGCTTAGATAGATCAAATCTTCGTTAGATCAAAATACTATACTAAAATCAAGACAACATTGATTTTAAAAGTAAAGGCGTAAGGTTTAATACATAAATACCATGTTGAAACAAACATTCTAGAATAAGAAAATTTATAGAGTCATGACTGAATTCAACTTAAGAATAAAATTATAAATATGAACATCCAAGACAAATAAAAAGTAAAAGAGGAGGAGAAAGAACTACAGTTGATTTTTGAATCTGATTTCTCAATCTTCAAGTCTCCCCTTACTATTTTCTCTATTCTTTTCCTTTTCCTTCTCTTGTCCTTCTCTTCAAACTCCCCAGATTTCTCTTTCGACTCCCCTCTTCTCTTCAGACTCCCCTCTTCTCCCCCCCCACGTTACTGCCTTTGTAACCACTTAAAATCGTCAAGATTGTCGTACATGGTCCGTGTTGGTTTATATGGTCAGCTCTTGTTCCTCTTGAGTTTGGCTGTGATTGCATTATTGGAGTACACAGGCCGTGTTGGTTTACACGGTCTGGCTGTGTATTTCTATAGTATTCATTTTCCTCCAAAACATCTGCAAACATCAAAAACAAGGCAACAGTACCAAGTTTTCAAAAAATAAAGGCAATTTAACATCATTTAATACAAAAATAATGACAAAATAGAGCTAAAATATATCAAGAATATCAACTTATCAAACTCCCCTATGCTAGAATTTTGCTTGTCCTCAAACAAATTGAACTTAAATGGAAATCATAAGGGGAAAATAGGTCAAATGTCATAAAGTTAAGATCACAATATTAAGCAAAATAATTTGTTGCATCTCAACTTAATCAAATACTCCCTCCAAGTAATAGTTCATCACTCACTATCTTTACCAAGCTTAGCTCAAAGATTTGATAAACCTTAATCACAATAGGAATTCATTAGCATCTTCAAATCAATTAGGACTTAAAGGAGTGCAATTAAACATTTCAAAAACAAATTAGGATCATCCCCCTATCGCTTCTCAAAAGAGTACTTAGTGATAAATTTATTAATCAATATTATTATTCCCCAGTAATACACGCCTCAAGGGGGGTACCTTATTGGGTATTTCCCTAGTAGCTTGCATCTCAAAGGGGTAACTAAAGACCAAATAACACCCTCAATTGTTTTGAGTCATTTAACGGTCCAAAAAGGGACTTAACTCTCCCAATTGCTAGCTGCTCCGTGCGTAAGCCATTTAAGGAGCACGAATGTCGTGTCATTCATACCGACTAGAATTGGTATACCAAAAGTGTGTTATTTTATGAAATTTGTATTGGCTCAAAAAGGAAAAATTCCTCCCAATACTAGCAACTCCATACATTCAAGAATGTAAGGGAAGATGGTGCCGTTCCACCAACTTTAGCTAGTATTGGTACTCACACAGGTCACCTAAGAATATTCAACTCTTTTTTTGTTTTTTAGATAGAATTTATTGATTTCTTTAAAAGCAAGCCAATCAAGCAATTCTCCAGTAATAATAGAATAGGAACAACAACGGGGTCCCTAAGAAAGATAAATTAATTAGTCCCTTTCGATTTAAAAAGCTAATTAAAAGAATTTAGATAGTAGGTCAATTTATCTCGGAGCTAAGCCTAGTTATGAACAGGCTTCCACCACTACTATGGAGTTAATAGTTGATAAAGATGAGTGCGAGTTGAAAATGCAATAACAAACCACCCAAATGCTCTAAAATAACTAAATAAAACAGCAATCAAATATCGAAATAAAATAGAGGAATAAAACAGGGATAGATATTTGCAAAGAAACACACAAATGCATAAACAAGTAAACTATCATGCCCAAGAAGAAAATAAATAAAAACAAAGTGAAAACAACTGAAAAAAACAAAATGGAAATATTTACAAAACTACAAAACAAACACTACAAAACATAAAGTGACCCTCCCTTACCTGAAATAAGCATTGTCCCCAATGGAATAGTAGGTGAAAAAAAGGATCACTGAGAAGAAAGGGGGGAGGTGGAGGTTGTGGGCTTCCTAGAGAGGAATACCGCTCACGCCATGAGTTGAAAGCGGTTGTCATATCTTGAATTTGAGCATTGTGAGACTCAACTATTTACTGCAAAGTGGTGTGATGGACATTAAGAGTAGAAAGGCTATCTCCTAAATAATGAAGATAATGACCTTGATCAGTTACAAGGAATGGACTCTCTTGTTTGGTTTGGATGGAGGTGAGTGTGGATTGGAGAGTGCTAAAATCAAATATGGAGGGAGCTAGTTGGAATGAAGAGGAGGGTATTGAGGTAGGTTGGGTAGGAGGTGGGGCATCATCTGATAGATCTGGGGTGGTGTGATCTAACAAAGGCATCCAATCAATGTTTGAGGGATCACAAAGAGTGGCTCAGGTTGGACATGGCAAACGGAACTTGACATTATTGGGGTAAACCCAACAACATTGTCCCTTTACCGATTTTCAAATATTCAGAGCTTCCAGAGTTGGGTAATCTAGTCGCTCAGATCCTTGAACAAGAAATTCCTATTTTGAGTAGCGACACGTTGAAATTGGGAGGCCAAGTAAGAACCTGCATCAATAGTTTCACCAAGGTACATAGCATACAAGAAATACAATTCAAAGGTTCGAACAACAATTGTTCTGTTGGACCCCGTTACCGGAACCCAACATCGGACATGAAAGCATGGTTCTTGCCTCGTGAAGTGAAACATAAATCAA
>JANKYF010000006.1:35167440-35179124 GCA_029829435.1 Erythroxylum hondense
TTTATCTCTTATTGTTTCTTTTTGTTTCCATTTACACCATAATTAACAAATTGATTCTTGTTAATTTAAATTATGTATTTTTTTGGGCATCATATATCCTTTTCTCTTATGTGCCCATTTTGCCTTCATTCATTTCAATATACTTGCTTCTAGATTTATGTTAATCTTTTTCTTAGGTATTTTCATTGCATTCCTAAATCTTAATTTGCTATTTGTGCATTACCTTGATTGGAAATTGAATTATGAAGTATAATTGAGGACATCAGGTTTGAGTGGAAAAAGGCTTGAGTGTGTAAGCTTAAAAGAGGGAAAAATGCCCATTCTGAGTGAAATATGAGTGGACTGTCATCTATTGAGTGAAACATATATGGGAGTGACTTATGAGATTATCTTTTACTGCTAGCCATTTTGTTTGCAACTTTTATCATAATAATGGTTGGTGGAAGGGATAGAAAGGAAACATTACTGAGGAGGATGACAATGTACTTGATTTGAAAGTGATGTATAAGGCAGTCATGAATGAGTTTAAGAAGTTATCTACTAGGATGAATGGGAAGGATGAGAGAATTAATGAAACCAGTAGAATCCAAAACTATAGTAGATCAATTGGCAGTCATAGGAATTAGGAGGAAGAATTGGAAAGAATGTATGACAAGTATGAAGATGAAGTGTAATCAGTGAGGGGTAGAGTAAGGAGGGAAGAAATAGTGGAGAGAAAAGATAGCAACATTAATGCCATCAAGATGAAAATTTCGTCCTTCAAAGGTAGGAATGATGTTGAAGTGTACTTAGAATGGGAAAGACAGATGGATATGATTTTTATTTTTCATAATTATTCTGAAGATAAGAAAGTGAGATTAGCAATAGTAGAATTCTCTGATTATGCATTAGTTTGGTAGGATGCATTGGTAAAGAATAGAAGGAGGAATAGGGAACCACCTATATCCATTTAGGAAGAGGTGAAAAGAGTGATGAAGAAAAGGTTTGTATCACATTATTACTATAGAGAGTTACACCAGCAATTACATAGGCTTACACAAGGAACTACATTAGTAGAAGATTATCACAAGGAGATGGAGATACTATTGATTAAAGCTAACATAGAAGAGAAGGAAGAGGTGACAATGGCTCAGTTTATAGGCGGATTAAATAGAGAAATTATTGATGTGGTTAAATTGCAACATTATGTGGAGATGGAGGACTTAGTAAACATTGCCATGAAGGTAGAGAAACAATAAAAATAAAGAAGGGCAGCCAAGTCTTTCTCAAATTCTAGCAACAAATGGAATCCAAATTCGAGCAAAAATGAAGATAAGAAGAGGGAGCACTATGTAAATTCTAAGGAGAAAGGTAACGAGTTAAACAAAGGCAAGGAAAGGAGTACTTTAATTCAAAAAGGTACTACTGATTCATCCTCTAAACCTTATAAACATAGGGAGATTAAGTCTTGTAAATGTCAAGGGCGTGATCATTATGCATTTGATTGTCCTAATAGGAAGAATATGTTTATTAAGGGTGGTGAAAATGTTTATGAGTATGATAATGGTAATGAGTTTGATAGTAATGATTTAAGTATGCCACCTTTGGAAGATTTTTCTAATATTGGTGAGAATGTTAAGTATGTTCTGAAGGGTGAATCTTTAGTTGCTAAACATGCATTGAACTTGAATGTGAAGGAAGATAGCCTAAAATAAAGGGAGAACATATTTCACATGAGATGCTTAGTAGGTGGCAAAACTTGTAGCATGATTATAGATTGGGGGTACTTGCTCTAATGTGACTATTACTACTTTGAAGAGAAGTTGGGAGTGATAAACACCCTAATCCATATAGACTATAATGGTTGAATGAAAGTTGTAAAGTTAAAGTTACTAAGCAAGAAGTTGTATGTGATGTTGTGTTTATGCAAGATGGTCATATATTGTTAGGTAGGCTATGGCAATTTGATAGGCATGTTATACATAATGGATACATGAATAGGTATACTTTTATATATAATGGGCTAAAATTTACCCTTACTCCTTTACCGCCCGAAGAAGCATACCTTGAACAATTGAAAATTCAACAATAATCAAGCAGGAATTTAGGTAGTGAGGTGAAAAAGAAAGAAGAGAGACAAGATGTCGTGAGAGAAAAGAATAAAATTAAAGGCACAATGGTAAGTGACTGCACAAGTGAGGAAAAATTGGGATCTGCAAGAGAGAAGAAGTTAATGAGTAGAAAAAAAAAGAAAAGAACGTGAAAAGTGAGGAAAGAAAAATTTAGAGGAGTGAAAAAGTTAAGACATAATGATGTTTTTATGAAAAAGAGAGAGAGTTAAGGAGTGCATATTTAGGCAAGAGAGCTTTAATCTTAATTCGATTTAAGGAAACTTTGTTGACTATCATTGACCATGAATCAAGTTTGCTTAGTGTGATTGTGACCTTGTTGTAGGATTATGATGATGTTTTCCTGAAGAGGTAACCCATAGGTTACCACCTTTGAGAGGGATTAAGTACCATATTAACTTGGTACTAGGAGCTTAAGTTCCTAATTGTCTAGCTTACTAAAGCAATCCAGAAGAGATGAAGGAATTACAAAGGAAAGTGGATGAATCGCTTAAAAATGGGTGCATCATAAGGGAGAGCATGAGTCCCTGTGTTGTGTTAGTTGTTTTAGTGCCAAAGAAAGATGGAACTTGGAGGATGTGTGTGGATTGTAAAGTGGTTAATAAGATCACTGTAAAGTATCGTCATCCTATTCTTAGGTTAGATGATATGCTAGATAAGTTGCGTGGTTCTTGCATATTCACTAAAATTGATTTAAAAAGTGGCTATCAAAAAATTAGGATGAAAGAAGGTGATGAATGGAAAACTATATTTAAGACCAAATATGAATTGTATTAGTGGTTGGTTAGGCCTTTTGGCTTATCCAATGCATTTAGTACTTTCATATGCTTAATGAATCGTGTTTTGTGTGAATTCTTTAGTATGATTGTTATTGATGACATCTTGATTTACATTAAGAACTTAAATGGACATATCATGCATGTTAAGACTGTTTTTGATGTACTTAGGAAAGAGAAGTTGTCTGCAAACATTAATAAGTGTTCACTTTGGGTAGATAGAGTTATCTTCTTAGGATTTGTGGTAAGTTCAAAGGGAGTTGAGGTTGACTTTAAAAGGTGAAAGCTATTCAAGAATGACTGACCCCTAAGTCAGTTAGTGAGGTTAGGAGTTTCCATGGCTTAGCAAGTTTTTTAGGCGATTTGTGGAATATTTCCCTATTGTTGCTGCTCCATTGAATGAAAATGTTAAAAAGAATGTTGGTTTAGATGGGAGAAAAAAAACGAAAATGCATTGAATACTTTAAAGGAAAAGTCATGTATTGCACCTGTTTTACATTTACCTGATTTTTCCAAGACTTTTGAAATTGAATGTGATGCTTTTAGGATTAGTATAAGGGTTCTTTTAATATAGGAGAATCATCCCGTAACATATTTTAGTAAGAAGTTGAGAAGATCAGTTTTAAACTACTCCATTTATGATAAGGAGGTTTATGCCTTGGTAAGAGCTTTTAAAGTTTGGGAACATTACTTACCACTTAAAGAGTTCGTGATATATAGTTAATAAGGCTCTGCAAGTATATGAGTTTAGTTGCAACAATCAAGTGTCGATCCACAAGGACTAGGTCAAAGTACTAAATTTATACCTTCTAAATTTGCTAAGCAATTGAATATGAAAATTCATTTGTAAGGGAAATATCAATACACAATTAACATAATTTAACCTAATATTCTAGGAATTTATTCCAATAAAGAATTTATGCCATCCTTATGAAATAAAATATTGATATACGTTCATTAACCTACTCTTATCAATTAATTCTCTCTAAGTAATTGACGTGTTGATTCCAATTTTTAAACTAGTTTCCTAGACAAAATCAAATCCAACCCAATGAACACAAAGGTTAATCTCAAATACTCTTAATGAAGAATTCTATTTCTAGATGTTCTTTCAATTAAGTCTAATATAGTAATTCAGACATTAAACATCACTTTTCAGTATTTAGTTTATCATCTATCATCATTCAATAAGAAACCCTAGCTTAGATAGATCAAATCTTAATTAGATGAAAATATTATACTAAAATCACAACAACATTGATTTTAAAAGTAAAGGAGTAAAGTTTAGTACATAAATACCAAGTTGAAACAAACATCCTAGAATAAGAAAATTTTCCTTTCTCTTCTCTTGTCCTTCTCTTCAGACTCCCCGGATTTCTCTTCTAACTCCCCTGTTCTCTTTAGACTCCCCTCTTCTTCCCCCAATGTTAAATGCCTTTGTAACCACTTAAAATTGTCAAAATCGTCGTACACGGTTTGTGTTGGTTTACACAGTCAGACACAGTCAGCCCGTGTTCTTCTAGGGTCTAGTTGTGTTTGCGTTATTGGAGTACACAGGCCGTGTTGGTTTACACGGTCTGACCATGTATTTCTCTGGTTTTCATTTTCCTCCCAAAACATCTACAAACACCGAAAATAAAGCAGCAGTACGAAATTCCATAAACTAAAGGCAATTTAACATCATTTAATACAAAAATAATGACAAAATAGAGCTAAAATATATCAAGAATATCAACTTATCATATTTCTAGTAGAATAAAGATTAACAACGAATTTTTGACTAAGAAATCCTTATTAAAGAGGTATAGCACTTTTGATAGCTAAACCGATTATCCTCAATCTTTTTTTTCTTTTATTTTTAATCGAATAATGTGTTTTTCTACATATATCAGACCTGGAAAAATTATAACACAAGAATTGGAAAAAAATTTGCACAAACTAAGGGAGACAGCTTGCAGAAAATGGAAACGACAAAGCAAAACAAAAAACAAGTGAAACGAAACGAAAACAAATAGAAGGAAGAACACACAAACTTAAGGATAACTAAACCTAATTTAGACCCAAGCTCTGATACCAAATGAAGTGAACCTCAAGGATGAACCTTGAAACCCAACAATCACACAATTGGAAGCAAGGAACCCAAGAAATCTAAAGTCAGCTTTAGGGAAAAAAAATCTTAACCCGATGACTATAGAAGACCGGAACCAAAGGTATAGGATAGGTTTTGAACGCCACAAGATAATAATCTTGATAAGTTCATGAGTTCACAAAGGAACCATAAGAGAGATTAACCTTACTCTGTCAATTATGAATTTTCTGCCCCTTGAACAATACAACGCTTGCCTTTATATAGACATTAAGGTAAGAAATCATCCTAATTGAATAATTTGATCAAAATCTTTTTTGACTGAGCTGAATAAGGTAAGATCTAATTATGTAAAGAAATTACACTAATTAAATGATTTGACAAGAATCATTATTTGATTGAGCTAATTAAGGTAAGAAATCAATCCTAATTTGTTAGGATAACTTGCACACATTCTTGAGTGTCTACCACGAATCTTGGAATGCTTGGAACAAATTGGAATAATTTAGACACTCATTAGGCTTCTTAACTCAGCTTGGATTAGAATTATTGGGCCTTGAATACTTTCTAAGCTAATTAGAGCTTGTTTAGTCCATTTATCTTCAATTAGCCCATTTATAGCTTCCTTTATCTTCTTGGCTCTTCCTCTTGTAACTGCACCTCCTTGATTGCTCAATGACTCCTTTAGAGCTTTGCTTAGGTCAGCTTGGTTCTCATCATTCCCCCACTCTTTAGAAGGATTCGTCCTCGAATCGGCACCTCGTCTCCGCTCACACCTTTAGAAGTTATATTGAAGACCTGCAAAAGAATGTTAGAAATATCCTCTTAATACTCCCTTACGTGTTTCTCTCAATTAGTGCCACTCAACCCTCATGTTTACACACTTTACATTTGGCTTTTCATTACAATGTTGCTTACAAAAACTCTTGTCTTTTACCACTCTTAAAATTCCTATTTTAATTCTTTATAGAACTAAATAAACCAAATCAAGGCAATTAACCTTACAACAATAAAAAAACTGGCTAGAATGTAATAAAAGAAACTGAAATAATGAAAAAGGATCATAAACAAATGGAAACTGTTGCAAAGGAATAAGAACAAAACATATTAAGGATAACAATAAAGAAATTAAATCACAAATGGTAACAAAAATAGGGGGCATAAAGAAACAACTTTAAAATATGATTTCTAGTAGAATAAAGATTAACAATGAAATTTTGACTAAGAAATCCTTATTAAAGAGGTATAGCACTTGTAATAGCTAAACCGACTATCCTCAATCTTTGTTTTCTTTTCTTTTTAATTGAATAACTTGTTTTCCCGCATATATCAAACCTGGAAAAATTATAACATAAGAATTGGAACAAAAATTGCACAAACTAAGGGAGAAAGCTTGCAGAAAATGGGAATGACAAAGCAAAATAAAAAACAAGTGAAACGAAATGAAAACAAATAGAAGGAAGAGCGCGCTAACTTAAGGATAACTAAACCTAATTTAGACCCAAGCTGTGATACCAAATGATGTGAACCTCAAGGATGAACCTTGAAACCCAACAATCCCACAATTGGAAGTGAGGAACAAAAGAAAGCTAAAAATAGGTTTAGGAGAAAAAAGACTTGCCCCTGATGTCTACCGAGGACATGCACGAAAGGTATAGGATATGTTTTGAACGTCACAAGATAAATAATCTTGATAAGTTCGTGAGTTCACAAAGGAACCAAAAGAGAGATTAACCTCACTCCATCAATTAGGAATTTTCTACCCCTTGAACAATACAACGCTTGCCTTTATATAGATATTAAAGTAAGAAATCAATCAAAATGAATAATTTGATCAGAATCATTATTTGATTGAGCTAATTAAGGTAAGATCTAATTAAGTTAAAATTGAATGGTTTGACCAGAATCATTATTTGATTGAGCTGATTAAGGTAAGATCTAATTAAGTTAAGAAATCACCCTAATTGATTGATTTCACAAGAATCCTTATTTGATTGAGCTAATTAAGGTAAGAAATCATTCCTAATTTGTTGGGACAACTTGCACACATTCTTGAATGTCTACCACGAATCTTGGAATGCTTGGAACAAATTAGAATAATTTAAACACTTATAGGGCTTCTTAACTGAGCTTGGATTATATTTATTGGGCCTTGAATACTTTCTAAGCTAATTAAAGCTTGTTTAGTCCATTTATCTTCAATTAGCTTACTTATAGCTTCCTTTATCTTCTTAGCTCCACCTCTTATAACTGCGCCTCCTTGACTGTTCAATGACTCCTTTAGAACTTTGCTTAGGCTAGCTTGGTTCTCATCATTCCCCTACTTTTTAAAAGGATTCATCCTCGAATCGGTACCTCATCTTCGCTCACTCCTTTAGAAGTCATATTGAATACCTACAAAAGAATGTTAGCAATATCCTCTTAACACTCCCTTACGTGTTTCTCTCAATTAGTGCCACTCAACCCTCATGTTTGTACACTTTATATTTGCCTTATCATTACAATGTTGCTTACACAAACTCTTGTCTTTTACCACTCTTAAAATTCCTATTTTAATTCTTTATAACACTAAATAAACCAAATCAAGGCAATTAACCTTGCTACAATTCAAAACTGGCTAGAATGTAACAAAAGAAGCTGAAATAATGGAAAAGGATCATGAACAAATAGAGGCTGTTGCAAAGGAATAAGAACACAACATATTAGGAATAGCAACAAAGAAATTAAATCACAATGGTAATGAAAATAGGGGGCTTAAAGAAACAAATTGAAAATATGATTTCTAGTAGAATAAAGATTAACAACAAAATTTTGACTAAGAAATCCTTGTTAAATAGTTATAACATTTGTAATAGCTAAACCGACTATCCTCAATCTTCATTTTCTTTTCTTTTGAACCTGGAAAAATTATAACACAAGAATTGCAACAAAGATTGAACAAACGAAAGGAGAAAGCCTGCAAAAGGTGGGAACGACCAAGCAAAACAAAAAACAAGGGAAACAAAACAAAAACAAATAGAAGGAAGAACACACTAACTTAAGGATAACTAAACCTAATTTTGACCCCATCTTTGATACCAAATGTTGTGAACCTCAAGGATGAAGCTTGAAACCCAACAATCACACAATTGGAAGCAAGAAACCTAAGAAAGTTAAAAATAGCTTCAGGAGAAAAAAAAACCTTGACCCGATGTCTATAGAAGACAAGAACCAAAGGTATAGGATAGCTTTTGAACGCCATAAGATAATAATCTTGATAAGTTCATGAGTTCACAAAGGAACCAAAATAGAGATTAACCTCACTCCATTAATTATGAATTTTCTGCCCCTTAGAACAATACAATGCTTGCCTTTATATAGACATTAAGGTAAGAAATCATCCTAAATGAATAATTTGATCGGAATCATTATTTGATTGAGCTGATTAAGGTAAGATCTAATCAAGTTAAGAAATCACCCTAATTGAATGATTTGACCAGAATCATTATTTGATTGAATTGATTAAGGTAAGATCTAATTAAGTTAAGAAATAACCCTAATTGAATGATATGACAAGAATCATTATTTGATTAAGCCAATTAAGGTAAAAAATCATTACTAATTTGTTAGAACACTTACACACATTCTTTAATGTCTACCGCAAATCTAGGAATGCTTGGAACAAATTGGAATAATTTAGACACTCATCGGGCTTCTTAACTTAGCTTGGATTAGATTCATTAGGCCTATACTTTCCAAGCTAATTAGAGCTTGTTTCCTCCGTTTATCTTCAATTAGCCCATTTATAGCTTCCTTTATCTTCACGGCTCCACCTCTTGTAACTGCACCTCCTTGAATGCTCAATAGCTCCTTTAGAGCTTTGCTTAAGTCAGCTTGGTTCTCATCATTCCCCCACTCTTTAGAAGGATTCGTCCTCGAATCAGTACCTCATCTCCACTCACACGTTTATAAGTCATAATGAAGACCTGCAAAAGAATTTTAGAAATATCCTCTCAACATTCCCTTACGTGCTTCTCTCAATTAGTGCCACTCAACCCTTATGTTTACACAATTTATATTTTCCTTATCATTGCAATGTTGCTTACATAAACTCTTGTCTATTACCACTCTTACAATTCCTATTTTAATTCATTACAGAACTAAATAAACCAAATCAAGCCAATTAACCTTGCAGCAATTCAAAACTAGCTAGAATGTATCAAAAGAAAGTCAAATAATGAAAAAGGATCATGGACAAATAGAAACTATTGCAAAGGAATAAGAACACAACAAATTGAAGATAGGAACAAAGAAACTAAATGACAATGGTAAGGAAAATAGGGGCTTAAAGAAACAACATGAAAATATGATTTGTAGTAGAATAAAGATTAACAACAAAATTTTGACTGAAATACTTATTAAAGAGGTATAGCTCTTGTAATGGCTAAATCGACTATCCTCAATCTTTGTTTTCTTTTCTTTTTGATTGTCTAACATCTTTTTTTTTTGCATATATAAGACCTGTAAAAATTATAACACAATAATCGCAATAAAGATTGAACAAACGAAAGGAGAAAGCCCGCAAAAAATGGGAACGACCAAGCAAAACAAAAAATAAGTGAAACGAAATGAAAACAAATAGAAGGAAGAATGCACTAACTTAAGGATAACTAAACCTAATTTAGACCCAAGCTCTGATGCCAAATGATGTGAACCTCAAGGATGAACCTTGAAACCCAACAATCACGCAATTGGAAGCAAGGAACAAATGAAAGCTAAAAGCAGGTTTAGGAGAAAAAAGATATGACCTGATGTCTACAGAGGACATGCACGAAAGGTATAGGATAGGTTTCGAACGCCACAAGATAAATAATCTTGATAAGTTCATGAGTTCACAAAGGAACGAAAAGAGAGATTAACCTCACTCCATCAATTATGAATTTTCTACCCTTTGAACAATACGACACTCGCCTTTATATAGATATTAAGGTAAGAAATCATCCTAAATGAATAATTTGATCAGAATCATTATTTGATTGAGCTAATTAAGGTAAGATCTAATTAAGTTAAGAAATCATCCTAATTGAAGGATTTGACTAGAATCATTATTTGATTGAGCTAATTAATGTAAGATCTAATTAAGTTAAGAAATCACCCTAATTGAATGATTTGACAAGAATCATTATTTGATTGAGCTAATTAAGGTAAGAAATCATTCCTAATTTGTTAGGACAACTTGCACACGTTCTTCAATGTCAACCACGAATCTTGGAATGCTTGGAACAAATTGGAATAATTTAGACACTCATTAGGTTTCTTAACTTAGCTTGGATTAGAATTATTAGGCCTTGATTACTTTCCATGCTAATTAGAGCTTGTTTAGTCCATTTGTCTTCAATTAGCCCATTTATAGGTTCCTTTATCTTCTTGGCTCCACCTCTCGTAATTGCGCCTCCTTGAATGCTCAATGGCTTCTTTAGAAATTTGCTTAGGCCAACTTGGTTCTCACCATTCCCCACTTTTTAGAAAGATTCGTCCTCGAATCGGTACCTCATCTCCGCTCACACCTTTAGAAGTCATATTGAAGGCCTACAAAAGAAAGTTAGAAATATCCTCTCAACACTCCCTTACGTGTTTCTCTCAATTAGTGCCACTTAACCCTCATGTTTACACACTTTATATTTGCCTGGTCATTACAATGTTGCTTACACAAACTCTTGCCTTTTACCACTGTTAAAATTCCTTTGTTAATTCTTATAAACATCACCACAATATTATCCTAAAAATCTAATACATTAACTCGGTATAATCCTAAAAATGTAATATCTGTTATCTTCCCATATAAACATGAATATCATGGAATTCAATGACACCCGTGAGGTCTTCGATTTTAATACAGAAACTGATAAAAATTTAATAGACCGAACATTCAGAATTAGAATCAAACAATTAAATTAACTCAGTCAAAAACTCCAGATGACGATTGAAATTTTGGTATAACAGTTGATGGAAAAAAGTATAAAACAGTTGCATTTTATATTTCACGAAAGATAATAATAATCAATGAAATATTAACACAATATTATCCCAAAAAATATAATATATTAACCTGCGAGATGCTCACTGGTAAAAATTTCAAATTTCACAAAGCGAACATTCAAAATCACAAGTGAAATTAATAAAAATTTAATAAATAGAAAAAATTACGAAGAAGGGTAAGGAATAACTTACAGATGGTAGTAACCTCTTGTTTGTTGAAACAGGAAAGCTGAGTTGTGTGGAATATATAATTTTTATAGTTTGAAGATGGAGAATTGTGATCTCAGAGGTTAGGCTATAAAAGTTATGTTAGAGAAGAAAATATAAAGACAATGTTTGATTGATTTAGTAAAGGAATAATTATCATGTCACGTCTTTTAATTAGAAAGCGGCTAATTATAAATGACGGCGTGATAGACTGATAGATTAATATGTCATTTAAAAAATTGTAATTTTCAACATCTCAATAAATATACTGTAATTTATTATAATTATTCAGTTAATAAATTTGTTTATTAATGATAAGTGGATAATATATTATAACTAACCAATGAATTAATTATCATTTAATTAATGAATTAAATAAGTATTTTTAATTAATTAATTGATATTATTAATATTATTATCATTATTATTAATGAGGTTGTGAACTTTGATTTTTGAATTTTTTTATGAATCATGGAATAAATTTTGTAA
>JANKYF010000006.1:35313830-35332930 GCA_029829435.1 Erythroxylum hondense
ATCTGCTAGATGTAACCCAATTTTTGAAGCTCTTCAACCACCTTTTTCACTGTCTAAACTATGATTTTTTAAGGTTTAAATTTCATTTTTTTAATATTCTTTTTGAAGAATCAGAGGTTTCCAAGTTCATTTAACTTCATCTTTTTCTAAACTATGATTTTTTAAGGTTTCAATTTCATTTTTTAAATATTCTTTTTGAAGAAGCAGACGTATCCAAGTTCATTTAACTTGTTCTTTTTCTTAGCTTCCTTTTTGTCTTCCTGATTCTGAGCATGTTTAACTGGTTTTTGACCTAAATATTCTATTTGATTGCATCTGGTTTGGTTACATGAATCCTATTCCAATCATTTTAAGCAACTACTCCCACAAATATTAGGGCCTTGTTTGACAAATAACTTATCAGTTATTTTTTGACAGATTAAGATGTATTTAACTGTCTGAGTATATTAAATAACCAATAGTCATGCTTGGTAATCAACAGATCAAGTTAACGGATTGAACCCAATTTGCTGTTTTTAGAAACACTTCGAGCGTTTTCACACAATGGCTGAAAATTTAAGGAAGAAAAAAAAGATTGTGTTCAAAAGTTATTGCAAGTTATTAAAGAGATAAAAATTCATATAAAAATAGGGATAAAGATAGAATCAAAATAGAGATAAGTTTATTCTATTATGATAAATTTTATTATTTTCCAAATTTAACTTTAGTAGCTGCCACCTACAATCGTAAGATTAGTAGTGTATCAACCGACGAGATTAAAGATTGGTACGTAAGCTTTTATGTTGTTGTCCGTCTCTTTCTTTGATCAGTCTTCTCATATTTCTCAACACCTCCAATTTCTTCATTAACTTTGTTTCATAGCATGCTTTAATAAGTCATTTTACACACAACTAATGTTATCTACTGGTCCAATCAACTATATTAATCCGCTGTTAGCTAACCGTCGATAGAATCAGCTGACAGTTAATGCAATCCATTAATTGTCAAACAAAAACTAACAGAGATTAAGCAAATCACATAATTTACATATTCAAAAAGTTATTACGTAGTTTGCATGATTAAATAATTATTACACGTGAATAATTAATATCTTAAGCTAAATTTTTTGAATAAATAATTTCTCACGCAATTATAGTTTACATGATTAGAGAGTTATTACGGTTTAACGTATTAATATTATTTCTTAAGGAAAGCATTATTTAGATGATTTTAGAGGGAGAGTAACTAATTTACTAATAATTAATTCAACAATATAGTAATATTAATTTTAATTAAAACTTTAAATCTATTTTAGGAGGGTATAAACCAAACATGAATCCTTAATTGTGGGAGGGATATATATATATGGTCTCAACAACTGACTTTCCTACCTCTATTCTTCCAAGTTCATAATTCCAAAATGGTGAAGTTCTGAACTTGTGAAGAAAGATATGGTGAGACAGAGACACTTGTTTGTTCCATTCCATGCATGTTCTTTTCCAGTCACCTAAGACTACTCATTAGACGGTTTCTTTGAAAGAAAACAGCAACTTTTGACATTATCCTCATCCTATAATGTGAAGTGGAAGTTACGTATTTGCGGCGTATTCCCAAGTCAAGAACGTCAACTCCATAATCAGTAAAAATGGCGGACTAAGCCACCTATGGGCTATGGCTGCTAAATGAGGGCAGGCTATCAGGCTAAGGCTCTCCTTTAATCACAAGTTCCGAGTTATAAAGTCTGGTGTTCCTACATGATGCTTTATGTCCTGAAACATAGGAATTCAAACAACTGTAACAAAACAGGGACTTTTGCAGCCAATGTGGAGTACGTTTGTCTCTATGCGAACATTGATCTTGGATCTAAATGAACAGCTTTTAACGAATCAAAATGCCAGGACTTATGAACACTATTTTTATTATATAATCAGTTCAAGCAGGAGCTTGAAGCTCATGGAAACTATGAAAGGTAATATTAGCTCGATTCATGTTTCATGGTACTTAATAATCCAGAAAAGCGGTCTAACAACACCTGAACTTGCTCTACTAGCACACAATATTAAGTATAAGCAGTAATAGTGAGAATGGGGCCGTTGAAGGTGTAAAAGCAAACAGATTACTCAGACTGCTGCAGAAATGCTGCACTTCTGCACAATCCATATACTGATCATTAATTCAAACTTTTTAATGACACTAGACTTTGCTGCCAAATTAAGGGGGTGTTGGTCAGTAGGAGCTTTTTATTATATCATCGTTGATTCTGGGAGTCATAGCTAGATGAGCATGAAAGTTACAAATCATTGATCAGAAAGAGGTTTCTAGCAATACACATTTGTGAAATCCGCCAATTCATGACTAGGAATTGGGAGACGTTCAATAATGGATAATACAGCTTTGAGCTCAAAGCATTGGAGAAGTAAAGAGGAACATTTGCCCATCTCAGCTCTGCACCCTCTTCAGCTACATGTTATCTATTTCTCAATGTCCTATCACATGAAGTCGTAGTTTTCCATCAGTCACTTCTATCTGGCTGCTCACTGTAGGGACAGATCTTCTGTCTCAAAATATGTGTACCAACCCTGTCCCATTTAATCCTTATAACAAAAATTGGAAGATAGGAAAAGATAATGAAAGAGATAAAACACACAGAGAAATTAACTTGAAGATTGCTTCTTTTATTGAATAATCAATAGCTATTTATAATAGCTTTACATGAACATGGAATGAGAAAAATTAGGAAAACAATCCCATTAACAACATGAAAGAGGGAAATTAAACTACCTACTAACTTAATTAAACTACCCACTAACTTGATTTAAACTACCCATTAACTTGATTAAACTATCCACTAACAATTAATTAAGCAACAAGAATGAATAATAATTAATTAACACACATGGTCGTGCACGCATAACACATGGCTTGTGTTTCTTCAGTGTTGAGTTTTGTGCTAATTTTATCATTTGTCACCACCCGAAGTCAAATAGTAGGTAATTGTCATTGAGAATGACGATGTTGTCAAGGAGGAAAGCAAGGCCTTCCATACCAAGTTCGATGTTACGATTATCTTCGCAAAGTAGAGGATCCAAAAGAAAGCATTTGACTGATTGAAAATGATGTTACTTCAAATATGAGAGGCATTTTATTGCATTGGTTGGTGGAAAACTGGAAATTGCTGAAGAGTAAAAACCTGTTTCTAATATCTATAGGAAGCCAAAAAAGAGAGGAAATTACAATCCTTTTAGGAGTTTTTAAGTCACTTTCTCTATGATTATGTTCTAAATTAGCATAATCCGGTTAGAGACAAATAATAATCCTAGATCTCAAACAAAATTATCAGGTAAAGAACAATGATTGTGGGCTTTTATGAACAGTGATTATGGGCCTCTTTTATTAGTTGAGATGTCCAACTATAAAGAAGGGCCATAAAAATAATAGAACATATTACACATTAAAATTGAAAAAATTAAAATAAGTTAAATTTCATCAATTTAGAATTTAAGTTAAATGTATTCATACTATTAATATTTTAATTGTTTGAATCCAAATTACATTCTAATACAAATGATAAAAATTTAAATAATTCCTTTTTCCAAAATTTCAAATTCGTTTAATAGAAAAATTGATGATAAATTATCCTATTATTTTACTATTATTTGATCAACTTCCATACTATAGATAGTAATAATTAGTTGGCTAACATATACTTACATCCAAGTAAAATAAAAGATTTGAGAAAATAAAAAAACCTTTTTCTATATTAAATTTCAAAATATGGGAATATTTAAAATAAAAATAAAACAAGTCTTTACTATGACAATTGAGTTGTATCACTTATAATTTTAGCTCTTACATATTGTATGACCGTTCCGAATGAATTACTTTCAACAAATACATACTGTAAACTTAGCTAACAATTACTCCCAATATTGGGTTAAAGCCTAGTCAACTAAACCTTGGACCTAAACTTGGTTCAGACATGTTAATTTTACAAATTTAAATTGGACTGGGTTCACTACATTTGGGATTAAAACTTTGAACCTCAACTGACTGGGCTCATAAATTTCTGGATTCAAGCCTAAATTTATAAGGCCAAACCCAATGATTGGGTGCAATCTTACAAAATCTTAGCCTGCTCTTGTTGGTGACCCTGATTTCGTAACATTAATTTGAAATAAACCCAAAAACTTGGATAATGTTTGGGACAATAAAATAGACAAACACGGTAACAAGAATCCAAATACATCGTCTCAAACGCAATTCAATACATGCAATTTTCTTGTGCTTTATTTACATCTCAACCAAAACGCTTTTTGGAGGAGTCATGAATTAATAATATGATGTAGTGTAGTAATATTTTCCGATGGCAAATGAATAGAAAGTAAACGAATCAAGATATTAATGTTGAAGTAGTCCTATTTGAGACGGAAAAATCTCCAATACTAATAGAATTTCAAATCACTCTTTTCACACCTAATGTAAAGAACCTAAGTTTAATTTATAATAAAAATGAAAACAGAAAGTCTAAGATAGTGGAGAACGTGTCGCCATTTCTTCACGTCACTTGTTCACAAGCTAGTTAGTTTCCACCTTCCTGTTCTTGTGCTAACTGTATCGCATCATCAGCAAGACCAAATAAAGATAAGAATTGGGCAGCAACTAACTCCTCTTCTCTATCACGTACAAGTTGCTCTTTGCGTCTGCTGGCATAGACCCATAAGGGTCGTGGGTTTGTATCAACTGTTGTTTAGTAACTTTAGTAATCATAGGAGGAAGAGAAGCCTCAATGGGACAGGAACCTGCATGAAACGCCTTGAGTTTAGAAAAATGAAACACCGGATGGACCTTCGAATTGGCTGGAAGGTCGAGCTTGTAGGTCATAGCACCAATTTTAGCCAAGATACGGAAAGGGCCATAGAACTTAGGCAAAAGTTTCTGGTGCTAGCGTTGAGTAACCGTAAGTTGCCGGTAAGGCTGGAGTTTGAGTAAAACCTGATCACCAATATGAAAAGTTACATCTCGGAGACGAGAGTCGTAAGCATGCTTCATCCGTTGTTGAGTATGAAGAAGATTATCTCTTAAAGAAAACAGTAGCTCATCTCTGGTTTTGACGGCTTGATCAACTGCATCGAGTTTAGCAAGACCAGGATAATAAGAAAGTAGCTGAGGAGGAGGCCTGCCATATACCACTTCGAAAGGAGTTGTTTTCAAAGCAGAATGAAAACTAGTATTATAACACTTTTCAGCCCATGAAAGCCAATCCATCCACTTTGTTGGACGATCACTGGTGAAGCAACGAAGATACATTTCAATTGTCAGATTTACCACCTCAGTTTGACCGTCGATTTGAGGATGGTATGCGGAACTGAAAGAGAAAGTAGTACCTTGAAGACGGAACAACTCCTTCCAAAAAGCACTAGTAAAAGTGACGTCACGATCACTTACAATTGATACAAGCAATCCATGTAATTTGAAAATATTATCGAAGAAAATGCGAACAACTGTCACTGCTGTGTAAGGATGGGAGAGTGGACAAAAGTGATTGTATTTTGAAAAACGATCTACCACCACCAGTATGACATTCTTCCCATGAGACGTAGGTAAACTATCAATAAAATCAAGAGAAATATCAGTCCAAATCTGGGAGGGGACTGGTAAAGGAAAGAGTAAACCTGCTGGTCGAAGAGATTCCAATTTATGGCACTGACAGATGCCACAATTGCGAACAAAGTCCCGAATTTGTTTTTTCGTGCCTGGCCAATAGAAATCTTTTGATATGCAGTGTAGGGTCTTCTGGTAACCCTCATGACCCTGATTGTGCAAAGCAGAAACAACCGTCTGAATCGAAGGAGATGTTGAGGGAAGATAGACGCGGTTCTTGTAAAAAAGCAAACCTTGACGAAAATCCCACTGAATTTCAGCAGTCTGTTGCTGAATATCAGAAATAATATTTTGGATTTCAGTTGAAGCTTGTTGTTCATGGCGGATGGCATCAAATAAACTTAGTTGGCACATGGAAATAGCCATTAAGGTAGAGTTTGCTTCATCATGCCTAGATAAGGCATAAGCTACTTTATTCTGGTGACTAGATTTATATTCAACAGTAAAAGAATAGCCCAAAAGCTTACCAAGCAAATGTTGTTGAGGTGGGGATAAAAAACTTTGCTCCAGCAAAAATTTCAGACTATAATGGTCTGTCCGAACAAGAAATTGTTGGCCCCACAAATAAGAGCGCCAATGTTTGATGGCCTTGACCAAACCAATCAGTTCTTTTTCATAAGCAAGAAGGCTCCTATGTTGTTGAGGCATCTGTTGACTGAAAAAGGCTATAGGCTTTCCATTCTGAAGTAACACTGCACCAATACCATAATCCGAAGCATCACATTCTACCACAAATAATTGAGAAAAATCGGGAAGAGCTAGGACAAAAGGACTCGTCATAGCAGATTTGAGTTGTTCAAAAGCAATGGAAGACTGTTCAGACCATTGAAAAGAATTTTTCTTCAACATAGAAGTAAGAGGAGTTGCTATTAACCCATAATTAGGAACAAATTTACGATAATATCCAGTAAAACCAAGAAAACCACGAAGAGCTCTGATGGTTGTTGGTTTGGGCCAATCAACCATAGCCGCGACTTTACTAGCATCGGCTATATCTCCCTGTTGAGAAACAATATGGCCTAAATAAGCAATTTCTGTCTGTCCAAAAGAACATTTTGCCTTCTTGAGATAAAGGTGGTGATCCCGAAGCAATTGAAAAGTAATTCTCAAATGATGAAGATGCTCTACCCATGTGCGACTGTACACCAAAATATCGTCAAAAAACACAATGATAAATTTCCTCAAGTAAGGAGAGAATACGTCATTCATGAGAGACTGAAATGTAGAAGGAGCATTGGTGAGGCCAAACGGCATAACCAAAAATTCAAAATGGCCATGATGAGTCCAAAAACCTGTTTTCTCAATATCATTAGCATTCATTCGGACCTGATGGTATCCCGATCGAAGATCCAACTTTGTAAAGTATTTAGCACCCATCAATTCTTCCAAAAGTTCATCAATCACAAGGATGGGGAACTTATCCTTGATAGTTTTGGCATTCAGAGCTCTATAATCAACACATAAACGCCATGACTTGTCAGCTTTCGGGACTAAGAGGACTGGGGAGGAGAAAGGAGACTGGCTGGATTTGATGATTCCCTGGGCTAACATCTCAGAACATTGTTTTTCAATTTCATTCTTCTGAGCATGTGGGTATCGAAAGGGTCACTACAATTGGACCAGTGCCGGGCTCCAAGGTGATGCGGTGGTCACAGTTGCAAGATGAGGAAGACCTTTAGGATCGGCAAACAAGGGAGAAAACTCCAGTAACAATTTCTGAATATCCAATTCTGGCGAAGATACCACAGACACAGAACAAAGATTTGGTGTTGGAGTACGTGGATGGTTGGAGAGGCCGCGTAAGTTAAACGCTTTGCCCTGCTTTGTGAAACTCGTGCATTTTAGAGAAATCCCATAACATGGGTCCCAAGTTTCTCAGCCAATTAACTCCCAACACAACATCGAACTCAGTTAAAGGAAGCACAAACAGATCAGTATTAAAGATATAAGAGTCTAGTCGAAGTAAAATACCACGACAAGTGCCAGCACTAGTGATTGTCTCCCCATTTGCCACCACCATGTTAAGATTATCACCTTTTTCTATTGTAGCATTAAAGTGGGACACAATTTTGGAGTTGATAAAATTGTGGGTGCTACCAGAATTAATTAGGACCAGAATAGGATTACCTTGCTAGCTACCTTTCAACTGCATAGTTTGTGGGGCCTGGACTCCTGTAATTGCATTGAGAGATATTTCTAGAGACTGAATATCTGTTGTTAGAGTTAAATCCTCCCCTTCTGAGCAATCATCTTCCCCAATTTCAATCTAGAAAAGTCGCTTACAATGATGTCCCTGAACAAATGGCTCGTCACAATTAAAGCACAGACCTTTGAGTCGCCTTTCTTCCATCTCAACTCGGCTCAAACATTTTGCAAATTTTGGAGGCTGCGAAAATTGTGCAGGAGGATTTTTTGGAAACCCTTCCGATGATCAACTATTGAAGAAGGTTTGAACACCTCCCCTTTACGCTCGTAAAGGCGAGACATGCTCATTGCAGTGACTAAATCAGTGGGGTGATGTAATTCTACCTCAACAGCAATAGCCTCTTGTAAGCCATTGATATATAACTGAACCTTTTGCTCTTGTGTCAACGATCCAGCGCTAGATACCAAGAGCTCAAAGCTATTCTGATAATCTTCAACAGTTCCAACTTGCTTTAGTTTGGCCAATTCCCCTAATTTGTTACTCCGAATTGGTGGGCCAAACCTTAAATGACATTGGTGTTTGAACGCATCCTAAGGAGTAGGGTTGTCATTTTCCATTTGAAGGAACCATAATTGGGCTGCACCTTCCAAATGGAATGAAGCTAAACTTACCCTCTCTTCTGTTGGAGTTTGTTGGTGCCCGAAAAAATGTTCACAGCGACTAATCCAGCCAAGAGGATCTTCTTGTCCGTTGAAACGTGAAAAATCAAGCTTTGTAAATCGTGGAACAGTGTGGCCTCCGGAAGATTCTGTTCTCGATTCCCCTACAAGTCCCTTGCCTTTCCAAGCCCTATTATGACTGCCTTCTGTTGTTGAAGAGTCTAAATTGGTGGCTGCAAATTCACGGGTAAGTTCCTCCAATCTGGCATGCATGGCATCTTGGCGTGGTGTGTTTTCTAAGCGCTCCTCCTGTAGCATCTGCAATATTCTATCGAACTGTTGCTGCACTGAGTCACCCATAGTATATGGCTCTGATACCAAATTGTTATGGTCCCTGGCAATGGATCTGGTTATGGGTCTAGAGGTGGGGGTTTCTGAACTTTTGGTTGTAAAAAAAACACGATTATTTCTTTTACAATCTATGGTTGCCATTTTTTCGGGCTCGTCAGAGAGAAAGTACTCAAAGACTTAAGAAAATTTTCTATCCCTTTTTCCATTCATCAAAGGTTAAATAAATAGTTCTACGGAGAAACTTCCCCTACAACTTAGGGATCCATAAACAAACATGATCACTACACTGCATAAAACTAGGAACATGAACAACTGATTAACTGTCACATAAAAATAAATAAATAAAAACGAAAACTATAAGAAAACCAATTTTGCTACTGTTGCGCTGGCTTCTTCCTAAGGCCATGTGTGAACCTTTTATAAACGTTAATAACATAAACAAGGTGGAACTAGAGGTAAGATGGATGAAAGCTAGATTGGAATGAGATTAGACAGTAGGAAATTTTTTTTTCTTTTCAACAAAGAGTCTAATACCATAACAATTTTTTTAAAAACAATTTCTAAAAAATTGTCTCCTCTCAATGGAAAATTCTAATTATATAAACAAAACAAGTTAAATTTCAACCCTTAAAAATAACCTAAATACTATATATACATATAAGCTAATAGATCCTAATTTAGAAAATATTTTTCAAATTCATATCTATATTAAAGACACAACATTTTCCTTCGATAGAGCTACATAAAATCCTCCTTTGATAGAGTTTTACCAATTCAAAACCAACATTACAACTAATTCCTTTGACAATACAACAAAGCCAGTAGGTCATTGATAAATTCTAAAAAATACAACAAAGTAGGTTAACATATGCCTTCACTTTTCTTGTATCAATCCTTTAAAATATTCCATTTAACTTTGCCATCAAGCATTTTTCAAAATGGTATCCAAAAGGTTTTTGTTTTCCCCCTAATGGTGGTAATCATATATAGTGTACAATTCTTCCTATGTATCTATTGTTGTATAGGAAAGATCTAAAGGATCTGCATAGGTCATATTCTCTATATAGGAGAATCTTGTGCGCATCTTGTATTAGGGATTCTATTATAAAAATATGGAACGACCTACTATTATATAGGGAGAGCTTGCATATGAATAAGACAACCCAAAATTTTCAGTATATTTTCTACACGAATCTTTTAATATAGTCAAAGGTACCAAGTTTTGCTTTGAACATTCAACTGATCACTAATTAAATAAAATGCAGGCACTAAATTCATGGAAGTTGTAAATAAAAACTGAAACCAAAAGACAAGGTCAGTTTATATTAGGGAGCAATGCCCTATGTACAATAGTATAGTTATGCAAACTATAATTAATAAACAAAGATATCAAATTCTTCATAATATCTTACTATTTTGACCTAATATTCATGAAACTTTTACTCCTAGCATAATCGAGAGATCTTAATAGGAAGTATAGCAAGAAAATTATTTTTAAACTCCATATATAGATTACTTTAATAATAGGGTCAGCAACAAACTTGCATGCAAATGAAAATCCACACCAAAACTTTGTCATATTATGTAGCCTTTGCAAGACATAAAATGGGAACCAAAAGGATTACATTTAAAATATGTCCTTACAAACTATTCTAAACTCATAATATCAAAAAAAGTTTAACACAATTTTAAAGGTCGTATAATTTCCATTAAAAAAATCATTTAGTCTTTATACTTTTGAATTAAACTTGAGCTACATCGTACAATTTTTTCACAAATTGCAAAAAAAAATTGATTGTACTATAAATGTTTATAAATTAGCATCTACTTAGCATGCCCCAAGTGAGAAGAAGAAAGATGAAAGTAGCTTAACCTTTTTGTATAACCTTGCATAAGCTTCCCATCGTTTCACTTGTAAGGAAGATCTTCTGTTTGCAACTGCTTCAGAAGCTGCCAAACCAGAGCTCACAGCGACAAGCAATTCTCTTCCACCTTTATCCACTCTGAAGTCAGATTTTCAGACTGTTAGAAAATAAAAGATTTATAGTTTGATTTCCTTTCCTAATTTCTAGTTGTTTCTATTTTTGAATAAAGGACCCGAATCCATAAATTGGGGTTAAGCATCCTTAGAAATAAGGTAGTGTATATTTTAGTTACTATATTTAGATTATTATGTTTTTATTAGTCTTTTCCAAGGGTACAAAATATCCTATAAATTCAATGTATTCTATCATAAATAAAAATGAGAAAATAAAGTTTTCCTAAAAAATCCTACGTGCTATCAAAGCCATAGGGTTCAAATCTGAAAAATGGCAAAGAGAGCCATGATTGGTGAGCAGAATCCAAAACACGTCAGAGGTAACCTCTGAAACAGACCCAGATAGCTCTCTCTATACTGGTGTTGATAATATAAACACCAATTCTTATTTACAAATTTTCATTCAAAAACTAAACAGAAGAAACTACCGTGAGTGGTCTCAGTCCGTCAAACTTGTACTCGAAGGCAGAAAGCTTGGGTACATCACTAGGGAAGAGAAGCAGCCAGAAGAAAAGAAGCCTGGCTTAAAAATATGGAGGGCAGAAAATTCCTTGGTAACAACATAGCTTCTAAATTCGATGAAGGCAACAATTGCAAAGCCGAACATGTTCCTGCTAACAGCCAAAGTAGTGTGGGACTCCATCTGGCAAAGGTACTCAAACTTGGAGAATTCTTCACATATTTTTGAATTAAAATCAAGGCTTTGGCAATCCAAGCAAGGAGATCTTGAGATTAATGTGTATTACAATGAGATGGTGGCTCTTTCGTTGGAACTAGATCAATGTTATGAAGATGAATGGGAGAATCCAAATGACTGTGCAAGGTATAAGAAAAGAGAAGAGAATTATCAGGTCTATATGTTCCTTGCAGGATAGGAGCTTAGATGAGGTAAAGGGAAGAATTCTTGGCCGAAAACCACTTCCCTCAATTCGTGAGGTTTTTTCAAAGGTTTGGCAAGAAGAAAACAGAAGGAGAATCATGCTCAGCAATGTTGCACCACCAACCGAGGCTGAGAACTCAGCTCTTGTCTCTCGAAACTTAGGAGGAACTGATGAAGACAGAGAAAGGAATTATCGGCCATGGTGTGATCTTTGTTGAAAACCATGGCACACTAAAGAAACATGCTGGAAGATTCATGGGAAGCGAGCACATTTAAAGAAAAAACAAGAAAGGAATGGCAGGGCACTTCAAACCGCAACTGATGATTCTCAAGAGCAATCAATCCACTCGAATGAGCAACCTTTCACAAAGGAACAGTTAGAGCATCTGCACAAACTTTTTAAACCTCCACAATTCTCTGTTCCTCCTTCATGTTCTCTTGTAGCCCAAGGTAATTCTTGTGTTACAGCCCTCTCTAGTTTTGATCTTTCTCCTAGTCTTTGGATTATAGATTTCGGAGCAACAGATCACATGACAAATTGCTTCCAACTGTTCTCATCATATAATCAATGTGCAGGAAACAAAAAAATTAAGATTGCTGATGGATCTTTTTTGGCAATAGCCGGGATTGGTTCAATCAAAGTTTCCCCACCTATAACTCTTTGTAATGTACTTCATGTTCCAAAATTGTCTTGTAACCTTATCTAAAGTGTCAAGCTAATTTCCATCCAACTCACGGTGAGTTTCAGGAAACGACCTCGAGGAGGATGATTGGCAGTGCTAGGGAAAAAGGAGGACTGTATTTCTTTGAAGATGGAACAATCCCAACTAAACTACCAGTCAATAGTTTATGCTTTGAATATGAATTTTCTTCTAGTAATCATGAAATAATGCTATGGCACTATAGACTTGGTCATCCAAACTTTCATTACTTAAGACAATTATTTCCTCCTCTTTTTATTAATAAAAATCCATCTTCATTTTAGTGTGAGATTTGTATGTTTGCAAAACAACACCGAGCCACTTATCCTCCAAGACCATACAAACCCACTAAACCATTTTCTTTAATTCATTATAATGTTTAGGGTCCTTCAAGAACACAAACAATTCTTGGAAAAAATGGTTCGTCTCATTTATAAATGATCACACTAGAATAAGTTGGGTATCTTTATTGAAAGAAAAATCTGAGGTTGAATAAGTTTTTAAAAACTTTTATACTATGGTTCAAACACAATTTGATGAAAAAATTCAGATCTTTAGAAGTGATAATGGGAAGGAATTTTTTAATAAGACATTGGGGAGTTTTTTTATTGAAAAGGGAATTATTCATCATAGTTCATGCAATGATACCCCCAAAAGGAGTTGCGGAGAGAAAAAAACAAACGTCTACTAGAAGTATCAAGAGCATTACTTTTCACAACTAATGTTCCAAAGTACCTTTCGGGTGAAGCTATTCTCACAGCAACCTATCTTATTAATCGAATGCCCTCAAAGATTTGAGATTTCAAAACTCCTTTAAAAGTTTTTTCAAAAAAAATATTCATCCTCTCGCATAGTATCCGATTTAAACTCTTTGGATGCATAGTTTTTGTCCACAATCATGACCCAAACCAATGTAAACTTGATCCTAGTGCTCGGAAATGTGTTTTTGTAGGATATTCACCTACTAAAAAGGGCTATAAATGCTATGATCCTACTTTGAAAAAAAATGTTTGTTTCCATGGATGTATCCTTTTTTGAAATGACACCTTTTTTAAGTCTCCTCTTTAGGGGGAGAAAAATAATAAAGATCTGACTTGGGATAAAATCAAAACCTTGGTGAATGAAGATCTTTTCCAGATTCAGAATAATTCAATGTCTGAACCTGTGTCAAACATCTTACCAACAAAGACTGTTTTAACTCAACCCGAGCAAGACCAAAGTGAAAAAAAAGATGGGCCAATTCTTGTCCCAGCAGAAAATAATGATTCCTTTGAAGGAGATGAAAGAAAGAAAAAATTCGGATTGCTTTACACCTGGAAAAACTTGACTCAAGAAAAGATGTCCAAAAATTCCCAACAAGGCCAAGATTCCAACTCAGGGCAGGACCGAAACTCTTCGAGTATGCCTCTTTCAGTTCAAAACTGTCTAGGTGATACTCCCTCCTTATATTCTATTTTTGAAGAAAAACCCATTACAAATATTTATATTCTTATTGCTCTTCGGAAAGGGATTAAGTTGTGTACTAAACACCTAATGTCAAAATTTGTCTTATAAAAACCTATCACCTGCTTTCTCCTTCTTCACTAATCAAATGTCACTTGTGGAGAATCAAAAAAATGTTCAAGATGCTTTACAGGTTCTTGAATGGAAGGAAGCAATTCTAGAAGATATGAGAGCTCTTGAGAAGAACAGAACATGGGAAGAACTGGATTTGCCAAAAGACAAGAGGATCATAGGGTGTAAATGAGTATTTACAGTAACATACAACTCGAATGGATCCCTAGAGAGATATAAAGCGCGGTTAGTTGCTAAAGGCTTCACCTAGACGTACGGAATCGATTACATGGAGAACCTTGCTCCAGTAGCAAAAATTAACACTATAAGAGTGCTTCTTTCATTGGCTGCCAATCTAGATTGGCTTTTACAACAATTAGATGTCAAGAATGCGTTCTTGAACGGAGACTTGGAAGAAGAAGTTACATGGATGCTCCATCGGGTTTCGAAGAAAAATTTGGCTGGAAGGTATGGAGATTAATTAAGTCTCTTTATGGTTTGAAGTAATCAACCTAGGCTTGGTTTGAGAAGTTTACTTGTTCGGTGAAAAGGCAAGGTTATCAGATCTGTGCCGAGAGACTCCGTTCTTGTCAGATCTGTTTGAGATTGAATTTCTTATTGGCAGCAAATCGTGCAAGGATCTTAACACTATGACAACCAATAAACTAGTCCGTATGGAGTGGACAAAGCTCCAAGAAATAACAATATCATTCAATGAATGCCAAAGATAAAACTGAAGAGATATTTAAATGAAATGACTATGCAAACCAATAACTAGAATTCTGGAAATGGGCAACAAACAGCTAGAAATATGGAAATAATGGATAAAATGTAGTGGCTTGTTCACGGAGCAACTGCAGCCAATTCTTCAGGTGTTAATCCAATTCCCAACAGTTGGCAAATTGAGACTTGGTCAAAAGATGGTTGTCTTCCACGTGTCTTCCTCCTCACATAGGTCTTCAGAGGTGGATCTGTATCAAGATCCCACAGTGTTCTTTAGGCACTCATCAAGTGGAAGAATCACAACCCTCATAGTCTATGTCGATGACATTATCTTGACAGGCAATGACTTAGAAGAGATGTATCGCTTGAAGAAGAATTTGGCTTCTGAATTTGAAATCAAAGATTTAGGTTTGCTCAAATATTTCCTAGGAATGGAAGTATTAAGATCCAAAAGGGGGATTGTTGTTGGCCAAAGAAAGTATGTACTAGATTTGTTGAAAGAGATAGGGATGAGTGGATGTAAACCGGTAGATACACCAGTGGATCCAAATGTGAAACTGGGAAATAGCAAAGGAGGATGCCCAATGGATACAACAAGATATCAGAAGCTGGTAGGTAAGTTAATTTATTTATCTCACACTCGGCCAGACATAGCCTTCGCAGTCAGCCTTGTGAGTCAATTTATGCACTCACCTACAAAGGAACACCTTGAGGCTACCTACCGTATTCTACAGTATCTGAAGAAATCTCCAGAAAAAGGCCTGTGTTTTAGAAAAACAATCAATTTAGGATCAAAAGCTACACTGATGCAGATTGGGCTGGGTCCTTTACTGATCGGAGATCAACAAAGGGATATTGTTCCTACGTGTGGGGTAATTTGGTAACTTGGAGAAGTAAAAAGTAGAGTGTAGTAACAAGAAGTAGTGTTGAGGCTGAATATAAAGCAATGGCCAATGGTGTTTTTGAACTACTATGGCTGTAGTGGATATTAAAAGAGTTAAAGTTGCCTTTAGAGATTCCTATGAAGTTATACTGCGATAACAATGCCGCGATCAATATAGCAAATAACCAAGTGCAACATGATTGAACTAAACACGTTGAATTTGATCGACATTTTATCAAAGAGAAACTAGAAGGAGGATTAATCTGTATGCCATTTGTTCCAACAAAACAACAAACAACAGACATCCTAACAAAGGGAATGAGCAAGCCATCATTTGACTTCCTTATTAGCAATTTAGGTTTGCATGCACCAACTTGAGGGGGAGTGTTGGAAAATAACAGATTTAGTTTGATTTCCTTTCCTAATTTCTAGTTGTTTCTATTTTTGAATGAAGGACCTGAATCCCTAAATTGGGGTTAAGGATCCTTAGAAATAAGGTAGTGTATATTTTAGTTACTATATTTAGATTATTTCTGTTTTTATTAGTCTTTTCCAAGGGTACAAAGTAATCCTATAAATTCAATGTATTCTATCATAAATAAAAATGAGAGAAAATAAAGTTTTCCTAAAAAATCCTACACAGACCACGGCTTATGAATTCAATTTCATAAGGTATGAAAAAATTAATAAGCAGCAAACTAATTGTCGAGAAACCATTCAACCCCAAACTTAAGTTGTGTGTGGGGCCAGTAATGGACTATATATCGCTGTAACATGCTCTCTCTTATAAATGGTTGACAAATGAAAACAAGGCACAAATCCAACATAAAAGAAAAAGCATAACTTGAACTGTAAGGTGAGGTCAATGATTATATATTATTCTAACTAGAACAAACCTATAAACACGACATACCTTATTATAACAGCAGCAAGTAACTGACATCCTTCTACTCTAAGGATTGGATGCCCAACTCTCAAGGACTTGTACTTATGGAATTGATCAATTTCCATGGTACTATGACCTTTAATTTCATTGGAGAAGTATGAACCATTCATTTCAAATTCATCCATGTTGCTAACAGGAAACAACTTGTTCCCAGTTTCTTTATAAAGCCAATGTGCAGCAAGTCCATGCTCAGCGCACTCATGCATTTTCTGCAAATTATTGCATCATTCTAGCAAGCTGAATACAAAATTATAGCACCTTATTTTTTGTTCTGAAAATTAGAGAAACCTAGCACCTGTGTTCTTATTTGCACTTCAAGAGGTGCACCATCAAGACCTTGCACTGCGGTATGCAGAGACTGCAATAATTAAACAAAAAGTTAAATTAAACTGTGAACAAAAATAAGGGTAGCAATATGAATTGTTAGATCATTTTCCCACAATATCAACATAGGATATATGTCGTGGAACCAATATCATCACAATTGGTAATTGTGAACAAGAATAAGGGTAGTGATATGCATTGTTAGATCATGTTCCCACAATATCAACATAAAAAATATGTTGGTAGCCAAAGACCATCACAAGACCAAACAGATTTCCAGGAACTATTTCAGTTTAAGAAAAAACACAAACTTTCATGCATAACAAAAGTGCAAGTGGACTTCTAAGTAGATAGGATGACTTCCCGCCTAGATTAGAAATGTTCAATAACATTGGCAGTATCAACAGTAAAAGATATTGTGGGAAACATGAACATTTTAGGATTCTTATATCTTTTTAGGATAACCTATTTAATTAGGATATGTCATGATCATTAGATCTCATTATTCTTGTTTCCTGCTCAGTTGTAACATGCATATAATTGACCCTCTTGTAAACCTATAAGTAAGCAATGATAGAATTCTTGAACAAGACCTTAGATATGCTTAGAGAATATTTTTATTGCCCAAATATGAGAAGATATGTTGAAAGGGTTTGTGCCAAGTGTATTGGATGTAAACAAGTTAAGTCTATGTCTATGACTCATGGTTTGTATACACCTTTACCTGTACCTAGTGAACCTTGGGTTGATATATCTATATACTTTGTATTGGGTTTACCTAGGACTAGGATACGTAAAGATAACATATTTGTTGTTGTGGAAAAATTTAGTGAAATGGCTCATTTCATTGCTTGCCAGAAAATAGATGATGTAACAAACATTGCTGATCTTTTCTTTAGCATTATTCAACTTCATGGTGTGCTAAGAATCATTGTTTCAAATAGGGATGTTAAGTTCCTAGGTCACTTTTGGAGAGTTTTGTGGGGAAAGTTGGGTACCAAACTTTTATTTTCTACATGCATCCACATATTGATGGACAAACTAAGGTAGTTCATAGGACTCTAGGAACCATATTGCGTGCAATTGTTGGGAAGAACTTGAAAACTTGGGAAGATTGTTTGTCATTCATTGAGTTTGCATATAATCGTTCTACACATTCTTCTACAGGTTATTCTCCATTTGAAATTGTGTAAGGTTTTAATCCATTAACTGTGTTGGATTTGATGCCTTTACCTTTGACTAAGATTGCTAGTTTAGATGGCAAGAAGAAGGTTAACTTCATTAAAACAATACATGAGAAAGCACATGAACAAATTGAGAAAAAGAATCGCATGTATGCCCAAAAAGCAAATAACGGTAGAAAGCAAGTTATCTTCAAACCAAGTGATTGGGATTGGGTGCATATGTGAAAAGAAAGGTTTCCATGGCAAAGGAAGTCAAAACTTGATGCAAGGGGTGATGCACCATTCCAAGTGTTGGAATGCTTCAATAACAATGCATACAAGATAAAACTTGCCAGGTGAACATAATATTAGTGCTACTTTTAATGTTTTTGACTTATCTCCTTTTGACTTTGATTCAGATTCGAGGACGAATCCTTTTAAAGAGGGAGGGGATTGTGTGAACATGACTATGGTACTTTGTAAAAGAAATGGAACCAAAGATGAGCTAGCAATGTTGGAGGGACCAATAACAAGATCTTGCTAAGAAGTTCAAAGAAGTGCTTCAATCCTACATGGGCTGAATTGTAGATGGCAAGAAATCTCAAGAGACAATGAGAGCCAATGGCATCATAACTAATCAAGTTGGGTAGAATGTGCAAGAAGACTTTCGTTCTTGTTTAATTAATTATTTTAAGTTAGAAGCATAACTTTGGGCAGCCCACTACTTGTGTTTTGGGCTTGTTTTAGTGAGATAAGACTTTTATTAACTTTTAGCCTATTTAATTTAAACTTTTGAGGTTTAATGAGCTGTATTTTAGAAATATTAGTTTGAGCTTTAGTTATTTTGGTGGGAGACCCATGTTTAAAGGTCTTTTACATATTTAGGGTTTCTTTCTTTTCAAGGGGTATAAATACCTCATAATAAACATTATTTAGGATTTTTTTTATGAATAATTCTCATGATGGCTTGGTCGAATTCTTTAGGGGAGGTTTTCTTGTCTTCTTCATCAAGAATATAATTCTTATCAAGGTAATCATTTGTGGCGAATTCTATTCTTGTTTTCAAATCAACCTAATCATATGTGTTTACAT
>JANKYF010000006.1:35333030-35348053 GCA_029829435.1 Erythroxylum hondense
TGGCGAATTCTATTCTTGTTTTCAAATCAACCTAATCATATGTGTTTACATCAATATAATTGATTGGGGGTTCACTAGGGTTGGGGATTTCTTCTTGTTCATGTTCTATCCAAAGTGTGTGTTTAAGGGGTTTCGGGTTTTTTAGCCTTAGGGTTCCGCATCACCCTCCCTTTATATACTAGATTATTTTATTCACATAACATATGTTAAAAATTATAATCAATCATCTAAAATTACTCTTAATCAATCTAAAATTACTTTCAACCAGTCATAATCTCCAAAATCCTCTTAATCAAATCACAATCAATATCTCTAAGAGAAAGAATAGAATCTTAGGATACTATTTTTATTTCCTAGTTGAGTATGAAATCCTAGTAAATTGATTCCTAGAGATTGTTTCTTATCTTCTTTAAAATGTATATAAGAATGTAATCCTAAATCAATTGAGAATCATACAAGTCATTTTCCATTCTATTTTGTGACTTTACCAAAGGGTTAAGTAGTTTAAGTTTTGAGAATATTGTACCTAAGTAGGGAATGGAGAATACCTATTTACCAACTTGAGGGGGAGTGTCGAAAAACTTATGATCATTTTAGGATTTTTGTATCTTTTTGGGGTTTCCTATTTAGTTAGGATATCCTACAATTATGAGAAATCATTTCTTTGTTTCCTTTCCAAGCAGTACAGAAAATATTTTCTCAAAGTTTGACAGAAAGTAAAAGCAACCTAGAAGTAAACACCAAAAGACACAGCAACTAGCACATTGCAAATATAGGTAAATAAAACAACCAAAGGGCAATTTGAATAAAGTACTATTAATTTCTTTATCTGTCAATAAAACCAGCAATGGTGAGACTGAAAAGTTCTTAATCACTGTCCATATTCATAGACCATTCATTTACTTCTAAAGTAGTAAAATCCCTAACTACAATCCATCAGCCCCTACCCACAATAGCTTAGAATCCAACTAAAGATCAACCAAGAATCCAACTAAAGATTAACCATGTGTTAGGATCTAATTGAGGCTTTAAACCTGAGATTAAATGAACATTTAGCTAATGTCAACTTGAGTGCAATATGCTGAAATTGCAAGTTCAAATCACTAATCTACATGGGAAGCAACAAGCTTTACTTCTTGGGTTTTTGTTACTTAAGATAAATAAGCGATAGGACACATCACCTGATAGCCACTAGGCTTTGGGTTGACAATGTAATCATCAAATTCACCATCAATAGGGGTCCACAATCTGCATATTAAGATAACAAAATGAAGATATTACAGTTTTTTTCGGTTTAGAAACTAAAATTCATGTTCATCATGCCAATGGCAAGCCTAAACTTGTAGCTTGCAAAAGGTTTGTCATTGTCATATGATGTTTTAATCAGTAAAAGCTAGAAAGGAATACAACAAGCGTGAAATTGTAAAATAAAACTTGAGGTAAAATTTTGCAACAGTATCATTGACAATTTTATATCTTGAGGCCTTCAAGTTTTACCCCTCAGTCTATTATCCAATCAAGATTTTCTGGATAAACAATTTGTGACAAAGATGGAAGAATTTTATGTGGTCTATGAAAGTAAATATAAAGAGAAGGAAAGGAGCCAAAGAATTAATACGAGGTTTAACATGGTTTGACTATAAAGCCTACTTCAATAGACAAATTATTAGAACTAGATCTTTATTAGGGTTTATGTAAGTTACGTAGTACAATCAATCCTTATTTATAAGGTGACAAACATATCTCATCATAACCACATTCCTTCTTAGGAGGATATATATAATATTTTATATTGAATACTAAATATCCAAGATATTAAACAAGCTCAATAAGTTTCATTGAACACAAAATATGTTCTAAATTGCAAGGTGAGTACAAACAAATAATTGGCGTACCTGTGAACTATGTTGAGAAGACTGTAGCAGGACTGAATTGCTGGTCCATTTAAAGTTCCGTTCTTATCTCCAACAACCACCCTCAATGCACGAGTATCATATACTTTATTGATGCCAACATCTTTTCGCTTCATCTACAAAAGAGAAAAATAGAAATGTACTATATCCACATATAATAAAAAGCCTCTATAAGAGCTCCTTAAATTTACAAAACTTCTAGAGTAACTATAAAATCTTTTACAACATAAATAAACCAGTAACAAAGCGGAAAAAAAACTAGTGGAGATTAATTAAAGAGAGCGAAAGAATTTTTTTCGAAAATTTATAGATTTCATTATAGAAAATATATACAATCTAGAGGACAAAACTAGTATAATCCATAGAATCTAGATTACAAAGATTTATGGTTCCTAGTAATCGTCTACATCCGGACATCGAGGGAACTTGCGAGAGCACTTAGTCCAGTATTACTCCAATCCCCATCTGCTCTTCATGTTACTTGTCAGATTCTAGGCAGTATGGGAGTGGAATGACAACAAGGGCCATACCCAAGGAGATTCGAGCAGGTCTTAAAAAGTTTGATGAAAAATACAAGGTGGAGTTGGTTAGGGAAATAAGTCTAGAGTTCTAAGAGTGGTCCGACCTGCCGGATTCGAAGAGAGGGGAGGACCAACTTTCGGAGGACTTTTACAAATCAAAAACAAATTCAGAGTAACATACCTTCATGCCACCGAAGATATCAGACAGAGTTGAGCTATTGGAATCTCGTATGGCCAGTCTTGAAGCTAGGGTAGAAGAGATGCAGTCATCAATGCGTATGGCCATGGGAGAGATGCAGCAAGCATTACTGGTAGAGATGAGTAAAATGTTGGGCAAGCGTCCAGAGGAGGGACAAGGAAGTGAGACTTACGAGAGGGGGCCGAATATGGCGGGCGACAGGGATACTCAGCGTCCACAGCCGAATGTTCAATCGGAGCACTGTTTGGGCAATCTGGGAGAGTATAGAATGTCGGTGAGAAAGGTAGACTTACCCATGCTCGACAGGTCTGATCCAGTAGGATGGATTACCCGAGCCGAAATCTATTTCGAGGTTCATGGTACGTTGGAGGAGGTGAAGATGAAGCTGGCCCTATTAAGCATGGAGGGATCGACCATTCATTGGTTCAATTTCCTCCGAGAGATGAAAGTGGAGCTAACATGGGGGAAGTTGAAGCAGGCTTTAATCGACAGATATGGAGGGCGAAGGTTTGAGAATCCATTTGAAGAACTTTCGGATTTACAACAGATGGGTACTGTCGATGAGTACATTGAGGCCTTCGAATTTGTGTCTTCTCAGGTGGGACGTTTACCGGAAGTACAATTGATGGGCTACTTCATGAGTGGGCTGGGCACGGAGATAAGACGAAGGGTGCGTACCTTCAGTCCAACAAACAGGGTTCAGATGATGAAGGTGGCAAGGGCTGTGGAGGAGGGGCTGTACGGGGATCAAAGGGGTTTCAAATCATCCAACCCACGACATCGCAATTGGCATCACCAAGGAAAGCTTGGGTACAGAAGCCAGAGTCGGGTTCATCCTCCTTATACGGAGACGGGGTCATCTAATACTATGGGCTACGGAGCGGGGCGTGCAGAGGGCGGGTCGGGTCCAACCCGGAATGCAATGGGTCATCGTTTTCAACCCAGATCGACGACCCAAGGAGTCGGTTCTCACCTCACGACGTCGACTAGATCAGGGGAAGGGGACCGAAGACTATCCATGGAAACCCAAGCAATCAATTCTCACCTCACGACGCCGACTAGACCAACGGAAGGGGACCGAAGACCATCCATGGAAAAAAATCGAGGACTGCAACATCTATCATATCAGGAGCTTATGGACCGAAAGGCAAAGGGTTTGTGTTTCAGGTGTGGGGAGCGATTTCATCCCCTCCACCAGTGCGCCGAGAAACAGTTGAGGTTGCTGATCTTGGATGATAACGAGACTTTGACTGAGAATGGAGAAATTATCGCCTTGGAAGCAGAACCGGAGGAAGAGGGGGATATAGCTCTGGAATGCCACACCAGGGTTCCTCACTTCAGCCTTGAGGACAAGGCTGTTCTTCCAGGGGGGGCAATTTTAGGATCTTCGGGAGAGAGAGAGAATTATTCCATAACAATGGGCCAAGGAGGGAGTTAGTTATCAGCTGATGTGGCTAATTAGTTAGGCATAACCGAATGTACCTAGAGAGGGGGGTTATAAAGGGGTAGGCAGAGAAGGGAGAGAGGTAGGCAGAAAATTGAGGGAAGAGAGTGACAGAAGGATTCATACCTTCTGAGGAGCAAATCTGCTCTGATTACAGAGAAATACTCACTACTATTCGGTAGTGATAAGTATTCTACAGATATATACTGAAATAATATAGAGGAACTCTAGTATTATAAGTCTAGAGTTCTAACATAACACAAGGCTACAGTGGACAAAGTTAGTATGGGACAGTGACATCCATCCAACTCATTCATTATCATATGGATGGGAATCAATGGAGGGTTGCTTATGAGGGACAGGATCAAGTTCTCCATTAACACATTGCATTGTGAGTTATGTACTACAGAAATGGAAAATCTAGAGCATCTTATAATTAAATGCAGATATACCAGGCAAGTTTGAGATCAGATGCAAATATACCAGGCATGTTTGAGATCAGATGTAGATTATTTTCAACTTGGACAATCCAGTGGTGTACTACATTTGGAAGGAGCCTAATTGCAGAATTTTTAGACAACAATGCCAAAGCATTGAAACGGTTTTTCAGGACATTTTCCTCCGTTGCAGATTGGCCATATTAGCAAGAGGAATTGATGCAAATCTGTCAAGTACTATGAAGAGAAGATGGGGATAGGAGTAATATTGATTTATGTGGGCTCATAAGTACCCCTTAGATATGAAGATGTAGTCATTTACTAGGAACCACAACTCTTTGTAATCTAGGCTTTTTGGATTATCCTTGACCGGTTATATTATAGTTGTAATTATCTTTAATCAATGAAATCTTTAATTAAAAAAAAAGAATGTATTTTTACATAGAAATCTAGAAGAAGAAATTTACATGAAAGTTCCACCAGGTTATGGGAAGAATTTGGCTACTCAAATCGTGTGTAAGTTGAAGAAGGCACTATATGGCCTTAAGTAATCACCTCGAGCATAATTCAGAAGATTTGCAAGAGTTATGTTGGCTATGGGATATAGACAAAGTCAAGGTTATCATACATTGTTTATCAAATACTCTCCTTCAAAGGGAATTATAGCTCTCCTAGTGACGGGGGATGATGATAAAAAGAAATAGTTGCTTAGTCAACGATCAGCTAAGGAACTTGAGATTAAGGTGTTGGGAAGGTTAACGTATTTCCTTGGAATTGAAGTTGCACATTTTAGGCAAGGAATTTTTATCTCGCAACAAAAGTATGTTACAGATCGTCTCAAGGAAATAGGCAAAACAACATGCAAACCTACAAGCACTCCTATTGATCCGAATATTAAGCTTGGAAAAGCAGAGGAAGATTTTACAAAGATAGAGAGATGTATCAGCATCTAGTAGGAAGAATAATTTATTTGTCTCACTCATGATTAGACATAGCATATGCAATAAGTGTAGTTAATCACTTTATACATAGTCCGAAGGAAGTTCATTTGTAAACAACTCAAAGAGTACTTCAATATCTTAAAGAAACACCAAGGAAGGGTATTTTGTTCAAAAGAAATGGAGGTTTGGTAATTTAGGCATAAAATAATGCTAATTATGATGGATCAATAGTTGATAGAAGATCAACTTCAAGATATTGCACTTTTCTTGGTGGGAATGTAGGGACGATGGCTCAATATGTGTGTGTGAACTGCTTTAGTTGAAGATTTGAAGAATAAGTAGGATGGCAGTTCATCAAGGAAAGTTAGAGAATGGATTAATTTGCGTACCTTATGTGTTTACCCATAGTCAATTCATTGACATTGTCACTAAAGGTATGAGCAACTCAATTTTTTAAACTATTGTGTCCACGTTGGGAATAGAGAATACCTATTCACCAATTTGAGGGAGAGTGTGGCCAAATCATATATATTGATTGACTAATTGTATTTGATTAAATTTCCTACTACATTAGAATATCCCGTAAATCATGAGATTAAAGAGTATCCCATAAATTATAGATTAGATATTGTATTAGTCATTAGTTCCCATTTATAGGTACTAGAATTTTGTATATAAGCTCTGCCTGCTGTAAACATCAAAAATAAGCCCAAAAAAATACAATTCCTATTCAAATTTTGCCCAGTCATATATACTCCCATTTATATTCTGGTTATCATATCTTTGTCTCTTCATTTTCTTATGTTTTTATTCCTAACACTATTAGTGAGACTCCCCAACACCTAGATTGGCATGTTGTCACGCAAGATGAGACGGATGCTATACAATCTAATGACACTAGAAACTTATCTCTCTTCCTTCAGAGATGTCTTTTGTTGGTTTTTGTTAGATGTTTAGTATCAAAGTTTCTTCTAATGGCATTATTAATCATCTCAAATTTTGTTTGGTTGCTAAGGGCTTCACCTAGATATATGGTTAGGCTTATGAAGACACCTTTGTTCTATTACTATGATTGGCCTTATTTGTATCCTTTTCTTTTTAGCAACCTAATATAATTGGTATTTGTATGATTTGGACTTTAAGATCTCCTTTCCTGATGGTATTCTTCATGAAGAAGTGTATTTAGAGCAATCACTTGGCTTTTGTTGCTCAAGCACAATATGGGCCTAACATTATGTGCCTCAAGACAACACTATATTAGTTGAAGCAGTCTCCTATAAGTTGGTGTGGTAGTTTAAGTGAGGTTGTTCTACAGTTTCTTCTTTTCATTATATGAAAGATCATTAATTATTTTATCAATGCTACTCATCTAGTAAAGGTATATTGTTGTTGTTGTATGTAGATGATAAGCTCATAATTGGGAATAGTTCTACTAGAAGGCAATATCTTAATGTGTCCCTTTATCTTATGTTCAATAAAGGATTTAAGGCCTTTACAACATTTTCTTGACATAAAGGTTGTTCAGTCCAAACATGACATATTACATCTTAACATGGATGACATATTTACATTTAAGTATATATATTCTTGACATGCTCAATAAAGCTAGAATGTTCAAGTCCCATCTTTATATTCTCCCAGAGTCCCAATAAAAAATTATGTATTGATGTCATCCCTTGATGTCATCCCATAAATCAATGATATTTTGTCTATATTTTCAGTGTATAACTTAAAAGAAAGTTGCAAACTGGCATCTAACACATTTACCGATGCTCAAAGCTAATAATGATCTAACCTCTGAAAATGCTAAAAAAAAGAACATGTATATCTTCCCTTTAGAGCTTCACATCACTAGGGCCACAAAAACATAATATTAAAAAATCAATAGAAATTGTAGTCTAGGATTGTCAAATACCAAATCAAATTGGAAATTGATGGCAATCTTCATTATTAGTTGTAGTAAGCTAAAATAAACCATAAAGGTTTTGACATACCTTGCTATAGATGCTAAATAGGCTCTTTAGTCGACTCGACAGTGTAACTTCCATCCCTGGGACATAACTATAAGCAAGGGGGGAGAGAGAGAGAGATTCTTTATAAATAAACAAATTGATAGTAATTATGGCTGCATATGGGACGTGAATTTTACAAATAATTGTGAAACATGAAAGCAGTTAAGTTCTTGTATGTAAAACAATAGGCAATAATGTCAACTAGAAGCAATACTTACGAAGTGTTTAGATATAGCTCCCTCTCTAGTGCTTCCTCACAGGCAGCAAGAGATGCTAGAGCAGTTTTAGCATCCTGTAGGACCTTCAACTTACCATGACTCTCACATGTTTTACCAAGATTTTTAAGAAATAAATTTCTCTTCTTTCGATCCAACAAGATGTCAAAAGGGACTACAGCTTCCAAAAGATCCTACACATGATAGGACACATGAGGGCTTATAAGAATTTGGTTGTTCCTAACCCGGTGCATCATAACGAAAATAGACGTCGTGGCAACTAGTCTAATTGGACTAAAACATTAATCAACACAAAGAGATATGAATACGATAAAATTTGAGTTAGTTCTTCAGGCTATAGTTTGAAGTTAATTTCCTGTAGATCTTCAGGCTATAGTTTGAAGTTAATTTCCTGTAGGGAAATCTTCTCAATAATGTCTACTATACAGTTATACTTACAGTTACAACAATAAATTTCTTACGAGACAATAGCTCAAATGTCATAAACATACTATATAAGATCATCTAATCACCTTAAATTAAAGAACCAATAGATACAAAATATAAGCAAAACATATAGTTCGTCTGGTCTTATAACAAGTGCAATTGTTTTTGCATGAGTCCTACAAGTTATAAATTCAACAATACTCCAACTTCAAGAAAAGATCAACACCATTAGCAAGTTTGAAACAACCATGTGGCAAAGAATAATAATTACAGGGGTAAAAAAAAATATTTCAAGAACAACATCAACTCGTCAAAAGAAATTAAAAATATGATTAGTTTGTGCAGAAAACAATTAAATGATTATTTTCTCTCAATCTGAATTCCTTTATGGTGGTGCTCTATCGGTCTCTTTCTTTGTCTCTCTCTTTTTGTGATCTTTTAGCTATCAGGAAAAATAGGTTAAGCAAGTGTATTGTGGAACAGACAAAAAAATAAATTAATAGTAATAAGAGCTTAGGGCTTACTTTCAAGCTTGGAACATCAATCCCATTAGCCACAAGATCATCATCTTCAGGGGTGTAATTTTTCTCATTAATAGGCAGCAAGCTAGTTTTAATGGATATTCTCCTTGCAACCCCATTTTTTGTAGTAGAACTCCACATGGAAGCAAGATCAGCCCGCAACTTACAAAACAATTGCGGCTGAATGACACATACAAATCACAGGAAATATGTTGAAATTGGAAAGATAATTTAGCTAACGAAAAGATACCACAATGAATTTACCACAAGAGTCAAGGACTTATGCTTGGATCTAGACTAATACTTGATAGAATTTAATGCTTCAATGTTTAAGAAGTTTTCAAGCTAATTTTTGGTCTAGATTGAAAAATTTCTGAAAAGGCTCTTTTAAGTCATTCTATGCAAAAGCTCTCTCGATTTAAGTAGTCTAGTGCATTAATGTTATACTATCCTTGAATTATAAGAATCCAAACGGTAGACTTCTTCATATAATATTTATCAAGGTCAACTTCAATCAAATTTGTTGATGGTTATTTATAGTCAAAATATTAAATTCCAATTAAGTCCATTATATCCATTTGCATAAAATCTCCATTTAATCACCACTTAAATTCTTCAATATTAGTAAATTTGAGATTCCTATTGACACGGAAAGAAATTCTCTTTATTTTTTCACGCATGGTTTGAATAAATAAATAGACTTAAAGAGCGCAATATTTCTTGTCACATTATCAAAATATGTAAAGTCTTATAGATTATTAGCTAAACTACCTTATTAAAATAAATGAAGCCTAACTTGTGCAGCAATGAATTATGCCTGTCTAGATCTACAAAACAGTTAACAAACACGTGTTAACACACCTGAAGAACAGCAAAGGATAGATCTTCTAGTTCGGCTTTCAATGCCCATAAACCTAATCGGGATGCAAGGGAACACCAAATAAGTAAGGTCTCTTCAGCTACAGCTTCAGCCTTTAACAATGGTAGAGCATAACTGCAACAAAAAAATTATGTCTTTGTGGTAGTTAAGGATGTAGAAATTTGTGGTAGTTGCTTTTCTGGTAGTTTTTGTGGTAATGGTAGAATTTGATGAACCTTCTTGACATTGGAGTATAAGAAAGCTATCTAGTAGAATTTCATGAACCTTCTTGACATTGCAGTATAAGAAAGTTATCTATCTTGCACAATGAACACAAAAGGAGAACAATCAATCCATAACATTAATATAGGAAACTAATAGCTCTTCTACAAGACGAATTGGTTTAGTGGGGAGAGAGAAAACTAATAACCACCATAAATTGATGATATCAAGAAAGTTAAGAACCAGTACATAGTTCTCATGTTGTGAAGACGGTCTGCAAGCTTGATTAGAACGACTCGTGGATCATCAACCATTCCCAAAAGCATCACACGTAGACTATCAGCCTTAGAAAATAATAATAAAGTCATGAGAGTAAGTTTGAAGGAATAAGCTATTGGTTTTATGCTGTTATTAGACATAAAAAAATTGTCAATTTTCTTCTCTTTTTATTGAAATCTTTTCGTTAATATTTTCATTTCTATTCTTGCACGGAAAGCAACTAGAGCTACTACTCACAACATAAAAAAATTTCATTAATGATTAATGAAAGATGCAAATCCATAGAAAAATGAAGAAAGACTAATTCAACCCAAAATGAATTATTAAAAAAAAGAACAATCACGTCACTCGACCAACCATCATGAGAAGTGTTCAACTAAGTTATGGTTCTTGCACCATTTTATTGAGAGTCAATCATATGCACATAATAAAAATATTTGACAAAAATTGGTTCTCAACTAATCACTTAAACCTCAAGAAAAAAGTAAAAGTTATGGGGCTAATCAGAAGTCCAAGAATGCAATAGTAAGCACTACAAAAAAAGGATGAAATGGAAAAAGATGTTCATTCTTGTCGTAGGCACCAATTTGTCCAAGTGTAGAAAAGTAGAAGAAACAATTAGATGGCTTCTGATTAACTAGGTTTTATCCCATACATATAAAACAAAAAGTCAACACAAGCTGTGAATAACATTTCAATAAAGCTAGAAAACTAATATTAATCTGAACTAGGTTTCAGCCCATCTAGTTGTAATAGTAGGACAATTATAAGCTATCACTAGTATAACAAAATAAGACACAAACTATTATAGTACGTTAAATCACTCCACGCAATGGTATTTACTTGATTAGATAAGATCACATGCAAAAGACATTTAACTTTAATAATAAGAAGTAATCAAATCACACAAGTATCAAGCTAGGCTGAAATCAGTTGAAAAAATAATGGCTTTATATGGTTTCTAGCATCATTTATAAGTTTCATACCTCTTCATGGCCAATGGAACCCTGGTTCTCATTTAGCCTACGATGTCTACGTAGTAGCTGGGAAAAGAATTTACATGGACATGAAACAAGTTAGGAAAACATAGATGTCCAAGGATGATAAAAATTCGACGTGAAACGAAAAATGATAATAACACTCAAATCAAGGAAATAGATAATACATGTTTGCGATGTAACACAAAAAAAAGAAGAATAAAAGAGTAAAGTGATAGCAAATAAACCAGATTAATAAAATAATTAGAAGTTACCACTCTAAATTTTCAGCCTAACGAATAAGCAAATTACCTTAGCCCAAGAATTTCAATATTTAGCATAACTTGTATTCATGCATGACATTTTGTAAATAATGTTGGTAACAATGTATTAAAACTAAAAACATTGTCAATTGTTACAAAAATGCAAGTTTTATAAAGGAACTCACACCTCAAAAAATCAAAACCAGCCATAAAAGGAGGAGGAAAGATAGATGGTGAAACATTGCCTCAATAACAATTCTATAAATATGAATAGTTAAACTTACATGAAGGAAGTTCTATGTTGCTCGAAAAACCAAAATGAGTAATATAACAATTTTTCTATTCCCAATACACGTAGCCACTCCCCTGATGTGTATTACCTAGAAGTCAAAATTCACTTTTCCTTCCACCAATTAAGCAGTTACAAGATAAGCATCATTTATCTTTCAGACACTGCATAAGGTTTAATTACATTTCTCTAGTTTTTTCAAATGGAAGGAAAACATTGGTTGAACAATAGGATAGAGATGTCTCTATCTGACTCTTCCACCATAGAAAGAAGAAAATCACTTATTAATGTAATCTATTTGATTCTTTTAAGAGAACTAGAGAAAACAAAAGGACAACAACATGGTGATAAGAAAGAAGCATGGAAATTTCACCAAAATAAATAGATAATCTATTACCTGATTAATGTAACTCAATCGTGAAACACCAGATACCAACTTTGCTACATCATCACCAAATTCTTCTGCTATATTTCGTAAACTTTTAAATGTGTCATCAACCACATCATGAAGAATCCCGGCCACCACCGTGTCAACAGCCTAGAGGGTTTTAAAACTCATAAAGGAATACCAATAATAAATTCATGCAATATTTTTCCTTACAAGCACAAAGGGTAAATCAAACCAAGCAGTCAAGACCAAATTAGCACCTCTCCGCTACAAATCTTTTTTAATGTCTTATTTTAAAACATCAAAACAAAACCCTCAAGGTCAAAAATAAAGTTTATCATTTATTTACTTGAGGATGTCTTGTAGTTAATGCACAGAATCATAATGTCAGATTACCATCTAGCTTTTTTGAAAGAAAATCATTTAGAACTGCTACATGAGAGATGACCATCCATCCCCATTTGAAGAAATAATCATTCAACAATGTTCTAAAGAAAGCACAACTCGAACATGCAATGTACATAAAAGCTTGCAATTCAACAGCTAGAAGAAATGCACAATATGAAGGTGGCAAATTTAAACAAATAACACAAAAACCTAACTACAGAATCGAACAACTCAATAATATGGAGCAATATTACTTATAAAGGTGGCCAATATTATAACTAACATGCTTCAAAAGACAATTTCCAAGAGTAAAGTCTGTATAAAAGACTCTATGATGTACTGAACAGGAATTAAGGATTATCTACTCTTAGAATTTGAATAGGAGTCTACATATATCAAATTTTATAGTAGGTTAGCTTATATGCGAAATTATAGTACCCATAAATGGAAACTAATGTTTTTAATCAAATGATTTATAGGATATTCTAATACAATATCTAATCCCATAATTTATGGGATACTGTTGACAGATTAGGAATGACAGATTAGGAATGTGTATAATTAGGATTCTTCCGTTATTATTCTTCCTTAATTAGTTCCTTAATTAGTTCTTCCTTAATTAGGATAGTTTTTTCCTGTATATTCATGTGTATATACCTTGTAAAGAAATCAATATAGAATGGAAAAATCCTTCAGATACTCTCTAATCTCATGATTTATGGGATATTCTAACATAATAGGAAAATCAATTAAATACAAACAATCAATCAACATCCATGATTTTGCCACACTCTCCCTCAAACTGGTGAATAGGTATTCTCCAATCCCAACTTGGACACAACAATACAAAAAATTGATCTACTCAAACCTTTAGTGAAAATGTCAACCAACTGACCATGAGTAAACATATAAGGAATACAAATTAATCCACTCTCTAACATTTCTTTGAAGAAGTGCCTATCAATTTGAATGTGCTCTGTTTGATTATGTTGAACTAGGTTGTGAGCTATGTTGATTGCAAATTTGTTGTCACAATATAGCCATCCTACTTAAATTTTCAAAGAACATGCATGTGTCACTTATTTTAGGAATCATAGAATTCCACAACCAAGTGATGATCATGGAATATAATTCATAGCTTCGAAATGGGAATCTCTTAGTTTTGGTCCCATACCTATGAGATGGCTAATTTTTCCTTTTCCTTTTCCTTTTAGAATTGTACGAACAAGTTAGGACCATTTGTGTTAGTTTTTCTCCAACCAATCTATATGTTGCCTGGATACTTTGTAATTACCCTGGCTATTGGAATCGACTATGCAATAGTGGTACTACTTGCTTCTTCAACTTTTGACATTTTCCTCCCTTTACAAAGAAGCTAATCCTTAGATAATTCCAACAATTAAGGTTGGAAGAAATACTCTATTTTAGCGGGGAACAGAGCACAATAATTAGCAATGAAGACTAAAATGAAAGATAATAAAATAGGGAGGAGACATCAATAAAGGTTGAAATGGAAGGAAGGAAATAAGGTGCAACAATGAAGGCTGAACTAGAAAAAGAGAAATATATATATATTTTTTCAGAAATGAAGGCTGGAAACAATTTGATCCAAGGAGACTAATTTAGCTCTGATACCACCTTAGAATTTGTAAAGGAGTTTGCATATATCAAATGTTTACGTCATGTTCAGCTTATATACAAGCCAAGGCTGGAAATGTCAGGAACTCTAAAGGAAATCCTAGCAACAAGGCAATGGATGCAACAACAGGTACTCCATAGCATTGGGAATGGAGAAAGCACGTCCTTTTGGTACGATAATTGGCATTATAAAGGTCCCCTATATCAGGTGGAAGAGGTACAACCCTTGAAATTGGTGGTGAATCCAGAAACTAAAGTGAGTGTATTAATTAGAAACAATCAATGGATATGGCTATTCCACAATAATAGAAGTGTCAGCCTTATAATGGAAGAGCTATTGCTTGGTTGGGGAACCTTAGAGTACATAATCCAATTGATCTCAAAGCAATTAAGTTAAGCTGGGCGTATTTGGTGTACTACATCTGGAAGGAGTGAAATGGTTTTTCAGGACATTTTCCTCCATTACAGATTGGCCATATTAGCAAGAGGAATAGCAACAAATCTGTCAAATAGTATGAAGAGAAGATGGGGAGTAATACTGGTGTATGTGGTCTTTTAAGTACCCCTTAGATATGAAGATGTTGACTATTACTAGGAACCATAACTCTATGTAATCTAGACCATTTGGATTATCCTCGACCTTTTGTATTCTAGATGTAAATATATTTAATCAATGAAATCTTTATTTTTCGAAAAAAAGTTATAGTACCTATAACTGGAAACTAATGATTATAATCTCATAATTTAGGGGATATTCTAATATTGAATATTTGATGCCATAACTTAAGAGATACTCTCTAATCCCACAATTTATGGAAGACATACAATCAAATACAATCAATCAATATGTTGGGAAATATTCAGCTGAATATTTCCTAAGATATTGACTCCTAAAAATCAATAAATCAGATCAGATAACATGTATCAGATCTGATATTATGTACCAATATTAGGAGATTGCGTATAGATATTAGAAGATTATGTACAGATACTAGTTTCCTAAATTAGCTAGCTCTATTTCTATATATACATGTATCTATGTATTGATGAATACAAGAAAAGAAATACAGC
>JANKYF010000006.1:35889974-35902027 GCA_029829435.1 Erythroxylum hondense
TTGGGTTTAACATATTGGATTAATCTTTGATGGATTTTATATGTATACTTTTATGAATAATTTGTATTTGTTTTCATCAATTATTTTTATAATTTTTTGTCATATATATTGATATGAACAGGTTCTGGTTACCCTAAGAATCGAACCTGAAAATAGGTTAACCGATCCTATAGGTTCTTTAGGTTCAGGTTCAGGTTCAGGTTCGTGAAATTGCTGAACCTGACATTCAGGTTCAGGTTCAGGTTATTTATGAGCGGGTCAGGTTACCCTACCATGAACACCCCTAGCTGACCTAGGATTTGTAGGAGTTAGTAGGGAGTCCTCAGTACCTCGATAGAGTTCTTGAGAGTAGGGAGAGGAGATATGATAGGCTGCGTAAGTAAGGGATTGAGAATTTCTATGGCAGCATAGACCCTACTGAGGCTGAGGGATGGCTAGAAAGGACTGAAAGAGTTTTTGATCAGATGGACTGCAAGCCAGATGAGAGGTTCGACTATGTAGTGTCCTTACTGCAGGGCCCAGGTTACCAGTGGTGGAAGACTATCTCAGGCAGTATCACCAAGCCTTACCACCTGAAGTGAGAAGACTTTCTAAGAGTCTTTAAAGAAAACTACATGCCCAAGATTTACTTGGACCGAAAGATGAAGGAATTCCTAGAATTGAAGTAGGGCAGGATGTCGGTGGTAGAGTATGAGATCCGGTTCAATGAGTTGACGGGTTATGCTACTACTTTGATTCCTACAGAAGAAGACAAGTGTAAGAGGTTTGAGGACGGGCTTAATATGGAGATCAGAACAAGGTTGGCGCTTTCAAACTTGGGTACTTTAACTGAGCTGAGAGCTGCTTCGATCAGAATTGAGCAGCTACTGAGTGAGAGAAAATTAGAGACTAGGTAAAGGTCCAGAATGAAGATGTCTAGTGAGGGTCATAGTGGTTTTGGCAGAAGATTCAGTAAAAGTCAAAACAGAACCTTCAGATCACCAATTGGATCAAGGCAGTCAAGATTCAGCCAGAGGGAGGGTTTTGTACAATCAGGCAGTGGAAGAGGTACAGTGCAAAGTCAGTTGCCCCTGTGTGAGTATTGTGAAAAGAGGCACGGGGGAGAGTGCTGGAAACTAACTGGGGCTTGCCTTAGTTGCGGCTCTTTTGATCATCAGATTTGAGATTGTCCTGTTACTTTGGGAGCTCAGTCTGGTAGGAATGGGAGATCAGGGAGTCATGCTACGGTCTAGCAAAGCCTAGGTAGTAGATTCGGACAGAGGAGCCGTGGCAGAGGTAGAGTGAGCTCTAGGAATCCTTCTATCAGGACTGAGGTGCGGAGCAGCAGACCCCAGTCCCAAGCTAAATTCTATGCGATGACTAGGTAGAAGGCCCAAGACTTTCCAGATGTCGTTGCAGGTGCGCTATTTATTTATTCGTATGAAGCATTTGCATTGCTAAATCCAGGATCTACACATCCTTTTATTGCACCGCATCTGACATTTAGGTTACATTGTGATAGAGAATAGTTAAAGTATGGATTAGAGGTTAGTACACCAATAGGTAGTACTACAGTGATAAGGGAAGTCTGCAAAAAATGCTTAATTCGGATTGATCAAGCAGTATTAAAGGCAGACCTTATTATACTACAGTTGAGAGAGATAGACATTATCTTAGGCATTGATTGACTCACTACTCATAGGGTTGTCATGAACTGCTATATCAAGAAGGTAGTACTAGAATCTCCTAGTCAATCGAGGGCATTATTTAGAGGAATTAGTCAAGCAGTGCCAGCTAGGATGATATCATTCGTGAGTGCATCGAGGTTGATGCAAGGAGGATGTGAGGCTTATCTGGCCCATGTCATTGATACTGAAGCTGAGCAGAATGGGCAAGAAATTCTTGTGGTCAAGGAATTCCTGGATGTGTTTCTCGTCGAGCTATCTGGCTTACCTCCAGATCGGGAGACGAAGTTTACTATTGACTTAGTTTTGGGTGCTACTCCTATATTCATCCCTCCATATAGGATGACACCTAAGGAATTAAAGGAGTTCAAGGCATAGTTGCAAGAATTGCTAGAAAATGGTTTCATTAAACCTAGAATTTCACCTTGGGGAGCTCCAGTGTTGTTTGTAAAGAAGAAAAATGGGACTTTGAGACTATGCATCGATTACAGGTAGCTAAATTGAGTGACAGTGAAGAATAAGTACCCATTGCTAAGGATCGACGATTTACTTTATTAGTTGTAGGGAGCCCAACTATTTACTAAGTTGGATTTGATATTCAGGTATTATCAGTTGAAGATAGCAGAGGCTGATGTACCGAAGAGCGCATTCAGGAGTAGGTTTGGGCAGTTCGAGTTCTTAGTAATGTTGTTTGGGTTAACTAATGCCCCAGCTGCTTTTATGACTTTGATGAATAAGGTATTCCAGCCCTACCCAGATCACTTTATAATTGTGTTCATAGATGATATTTTGGTGTATTCAAAGAGTAGAGAAGAACATGTTGAGCATCTGAGAGTGATTCTGCATATTATGAGAAAAAACAGTTGTATGTCAAATTCAGTAAGTGCGAATTTTGGTTGGATCAAGTAGTATTTTTGAGGCATATAGTAATTGGATAAGGCATACCGGTGGATCCAAAGAAGATAGAGGTAGTGATGAATTGGAAAGCTCCGAGGAATGTGTCTAAAATCTGAAGCTTCCTAAACTTGGCCAGATATTATCAGAGGTTTGTCAAGGGGTTTTCTCTGATCTCAACCCCTCTGACAAAACTTCTGAGGAAGAATGTAGTGTTTAGATGGAATGAGGAATGTCAGAAGAGTTTTGAAGAGCTTAAGTATCGGTTGGCTACAGCACCAGTGTTGATTATTCCATCGGGGACTGGAGGATATGTGGTGTATAGTGATGCTGCACATCAAGGATTGGGATGGGTATTGATTCAATATGGCAAGGTGATCGCCTATGCATCGAGACAACTAAGGTCTTGCGAGATTAACTATCCGGCGCATGATTTAGAACTAGCTGTAGTTGTCTTTGCTCTAAAGATTTAGAGACACTACTTGTATGGAAAGACCTTCCAGATTTATACAGATCATAAGAGTTTAAGGTATCTGTCAGAAAGAGCTGAACTTGAGACAAAGGAGATGGATTGAGTTATTAAAAGATTATGACTGCATAATTGAGTACCACTCGAGGAAAACAAATATGGTGGCTGATGCTTTGAGAAGAAGTCTAATACCAGTATAGCTCAGATTCAATTATTAAGGTTACCGAGCTTAATTCAATTAAGAGCTTTGAATGTGGAACACGATGAGGCCTTAATTGCTATATTGAAACTTAGGTCGATGTTACATGATAGGATCAAAAGAGTACAGAGGAAGGATCCTGATATGCTGAAGCTTATAAAGAAAGCAGAGAAGAATTCGAATTTCGAGTTTGAGATGAGACTTTGTAGTTGAAGCAGAGACTATGTGTGCCCAATGTGGAGGGTCTGAGGAAGGAAATTCTTGAGGAAGCTCATATAGTCGCCTATGCTATGCATCCTGGTACTATTAAGATGTATAACACATTTAAGCCTCATTTCTAGTGGCCCGAAATAAAGAAGCAAGTGGCGGAGTATGTGTCTAAGTATATGATATGTCAATAAGTTAAGACTAAGCAGCAAGCTCTAGTAGGGAAGCTACATTTGTTGCCCATTCCGGAGTGGAAATGGAATGGATCACTATGGACTTCATTATCGGATTACTCAAGACTCCGAGGCAGAATGATGTGATATGGGTTATAGTGGACCGATTGACTAAGTCGGCACACTTCTTACCAGTGAGGAAAAAATAATTCACTAGATCAGTTAGCCAAGAGATATGTGAATGAAGTGGTGAGACTGTATAGGGTTCTGGTGTCCATTGTATTAGACAGGGATCCCAGATTCACTTTGAGAATCTGGAAGAGCCTACAGTCTGTTATAGATACTAAGTTGAACTTCAGTACAACATTGCATCCTCAAACAGACGGACAGAGTGAGAGGACAATAAAAATTGTTGAAGATATGCTCAAAACTTGTGTATTAGAGTTTCAAGGATCTTGGGATCAGTACATAACTTTAATTGAGTTTGCCTATAACAATCATTACCACAATAGTATTGAAATGGAACCATATGAGACACTATATGGCAAAATGTGTTGGTCACCATTATATTGAGATGAAGAGGGCTTGAGAATGGTTAAAGGCCCGAAGTTGATATAAGACACAGTAGATAAGATAAAATTGATCTGAAATCGAATTAAAACAGTCCAAGATAGACAGAAAAATTATGTGAATCAATATCGATAAGATGTGGTATACAGTATAGAAAACAAAGTGTTTCTCTGAATGTCACCTTAGAGAGGAGTATTGGTGTACAGTGTACTATCTTGACTACTACAAATCATACCAACCATTTCTTCATGCTCATACTTGGACTTGATTTGTCCTCCATCCATCCAATTTTCCTCTAATTTCTCAAAAAAGGGATGGTTTCTTATATTTTCAATTCTTTATAAAAGTTCCTCACAATGTAAATAATTAACGATATCTTGATTCCTTATTATTTCAATCTTGACAAATATATGGGATGAGAATTCAGTCTCATGTAATAGGTAGAACTTTTCCTTACTAGAAGTCCATGTAGAATCTTTCATGGTTACAGCCAGACTGAAAAGTAGATGCTTTGATCGTGTACTTTCGGCTCTAGCTTCGGTAACAGTTAAAAACACCTAAAACTAAAAGAACAGGAATATATTTGAACGCAGGCTACAACATTCTAACCCATTTAATTTAACCAAACCAACGAATGATTGTAACATAAGATTACAGATTTTTTACAAGGGTGGGTTTCCTACGTAATCTCTCATACTATTCAAATATCCTACAGTAAACAAGTACCTTTCCGTCCTGTAGAATCCAGTAGAAAGAGTAGCGATTCTCTTTGTCAAGCATCTTCAATCATTTCTCCTCAAATTCGACGTCAATAATCTGCGGATCAGACTTTGGTGTTGTCGGTCCCTTACCATCTCGAGAAAAGAAGTCTCCTTTGGGTTGCCAGACAATGTTACCACAACCACCACAACGAATTATTTGGTTCCTATAACCAACAAACTGCCTCTGACAAGCTGGACACGCTCCCTGTTCAAATCAAAATCAAGATTGATATTTGATTGATTATTGTAGCGAAACTTATCATAGTAAGTGTTAAATACTTTACATAGGTATCGCATAGAGCAGTGGCATTATGTGAATCACCTCGAAATTAACAAATAGCTTTTAAATGAATGATTCTTATCATAATATGTTGACCTCAAAAGGCTACGCAGTTAGACTAATGCAAATATTTAGAAACCAAGAATTTCATTCAAAGACAGCAACAAATTTTAGCTCTTGTAAATCAAATCACAGACAAATCTCTTCGACACCTTGATAGTTTTTTCTAGTATTCCAAGTCGACTCTCTTAAAGTTGTTCTTGCACATTATAAATTTATAATTTCACCCAAAAGCAGTTTCAACCAGTTAAACTGTTATTAAGTGTTATTCCTCGATCAACAGCAAGCTAGAATAAAATTAGATAGGCAATAAGCCATAGTAAACTCACTCTTATGATTATGGTTTCCAATCGACAAGTTGAAGGGGGCCAAATTGTCAATATATCTCAAAAGTTGATCATGCAGTAACCAAGATAATATTCAATAGTTCAGCCTAAGAAGTTCGTGTTAGTCATATTTCAATGTGTGCTGGGATTAACAGTTAGGAATCCAAAAGCTTTTGGAGTCCAACCAATTAATATCTTTCATGCAGCAGAATAAAAAATGACCTACCAACATTCATAGTCATAATAATAACAGCCTTTCTAGTATTCAAACTCATACAGTACATATTTCCCCGTAGAAAAACAAAACTAAGTTACTATTTCCATACAGGATTTGAGTTTTTACGTGGCAAGAGAATATAACAATTCCTTTACTATGTACATACATATTAACAACCCTGAGGACATCAAGTAATTATGGGAACAATACACTGGAAAGATGCCCTTTACCTTGTGTTGCCAAACAAAAAGCACAGCCTATACTATTCACTAAAGCTGATAATCAAATGTTAGGATTTACATAGCTTTGAAAATTTTCCAATGTTAAGGGAGTTGTTTGCCAATGGACAAAGGGTTAAAGATCTATATACGGGAGAGGTAATCAAGATGGAATGACTGATCATGCCTACCTTCCAAAAAGCATGCGTCAGATTGATGATCAACACTAAAGACAGATATCAAGAAATAGAACAGTTTTCTAGACCTTGAAACACTACATTACCAAATCAGATGACACTATTTAGAAGACTAAAAAAGATGGAGAGATTGTTCCGGCAGAATAAGAGTAGAAGAAACACTAAAACTTGGCATTTTATCTTTCAATTAATTGCATAATGTGCAGTACATATTAAGTAAGAATAGATATTATAAAAGCAGTTAAACAGAACAACAAAAGTAAAACATTCACATTCGAAATATGATATTGGTTAATCCATTGATTTATTAGAATATTAGCTTAAATTTTACAGTTTTTTACAACATATTAACTACTAGTTTGATATCTCTTTTATTTGTCTTACATCAAATAGTATCAATATTTTAGTAAAATGAATGATTTACTATTACTAAAAATATTTGCAGTTAAGTCTTTTCACATAACAAATCTACTTCAAATTTGTTTCTGTTAAAAATGCTTAGCAGTCAAAATAAAATTCAATCACTGCTTAACCTTTTCATGTAAATGTGTATATAGAGATTATAGACATCTAAAAAGCCAAAGCTCTAACATTGTCCGTATGGTAAAAATTGAAGAATCAAACAAGATCCTAACAAACATTTGAGAAAATGGACTACAGGCATGTGTGTCATCAATAATTCTTATCCTTAAATAAGCTTTGATGGTACAAAAATAGCAGTGAATGCCGAAAAACAGTAGACAATATTCCTGAAAAAGCCCTTCCCCTATGGCTATTAAGATGTGTCTAACAATAAAGAAAAATAAGAAAGCATGTCTGGCAGCCATTGAAATTGCAAAATAAATTATGATATAAAAAGGGATAATAGTGAAATGCAACTCAAAAAGGAGTGAACAACTGAACAGTTTACCTTAATGAAAAGATTGTTACCCAAAGTCCCAATGAGAAGAGGTCCAGCAAATGGCAGAATCCAGGTAGCAAATATCAAGAACCGAAATAGCCATCCAGATAATGCAAACCAAAGGAAAAAATTTGTCTAGGGGAAAGAAAAATGAAAGAAGAATGTTAGTAAAATATGTGTGTTTTGTACTATAAAACATTCTCATAAGTAAAGGCCAGGCCTGCGTAGAAGTATGAAATGAAGGCCATAGCTCTGGCTCCTATACACTGTCCTTACAAGGAACTTTTTCTTGAAATTGCTAGAAAGATACACAGAGAAAAAGAATAGCAACCAAATGAAGTATCAATATTGCCTTAATTCCATCCTAACAAGCTTTGGACCGCAATAGTAAGAATATGTCCGCATGTCAGCAATTTAACCAACAAGAGTAGATTTTCCTCATTGTTAGCTATCATAACAATAAAAATGTTGACATATCCCACGCTGCAGGAGGAGGGAAAAGATTTATCTCTATTGAAAAGTTCAAACAGCTTTCAAACATGAAAAGAAATGGTTAACATTAAAAAATGGCATGATAGAAGATACTTACAGCAAAACTCCTCCCTAATGGTGTATCCAGAAAATCACTGAGCCGCTTTCTGTACTGCAAGTTTAACATCAACATACAGATTTGAAGCCATTACAACGCGACAAGATGACATATACTTAGTCTGAAATCTTGAATAATAAAGAAATAAGTTCAACTTTTTACTATAAAAAAGAAAGTCGAATAACATAAATGGTGGATGAGATTGAAAGAATATCTAACGAACACGGTTTTTTAAGTCCAACGATCTACTTGATGGTAATTTGTAGTTGACAACTACTACAAGAGTTTTGAAAGAAATATATAACAAGAGAAACTAGAAGCTAAACAATATCCAGACGTAGTTTAGATATGGAAATCCCAAACGCGTGAGTAAGTCTCTTATACTATGTATGCTTCAGACATGATTCCATGCTAAAGAAGAAGTCAAAAGAATTGCCTCATTCAGTTACAACAAGCATTCATAATTGTAACTGAGAATTGGAGGACAAACCCTAGGCCAATTTCTGGAGAAATCCATGGAAAAGGCGCGCCAACGAATAGTAATCTCCAACTCACGATCAATCTCACGAGCACGGTTGGAGGCAGATTGGGTGACGGAGCTAATCCGGCGAGAAACAGAATATTGGCGGTCTAGACGCTCCGCGGTCTTCTTGGCCTCAAATATAAACTGTTCGAAGCCGTCGTTGGCACTGCGCCACGCTTCCTTCGCGAATCTATCGAAGTCTCCGCGCACGAAGGCGCGGACGGTAACTGGAGAAGGAGGTGAGCGTCGAAAGAACATCGGGGAGAGTCGGGGCTGCCATGCCACCGCTGTGGCCATAGCTCGGTAAGGAAAGTGGTATGAATTGAGTGACGAGTTCGATCGAATGTGTGACCATTTCTCTAGCACTTTCCTCTCTTTATTATCTATTTATTTATTTATTTTTATTATTATTACTACTATTACATTTACAATATATATATATATATATATATTCTTTTATTTGTGTGTTTAAAAAGAACACCAACATAATAAATACCTTCATATATAACCATGGTAACTCTTACAGTGATTAAGCTTCAATGAAGGAACTTGCTTTCAATTATACAAGAATCTTCTTGGATCCTCATCATATTGTATCTCCTTAGTTTAAGCAATCTCAATATTTGTTCAACCAAGACTTTAGCCAAATGTTTCTTCTTTCCTTGTCAGCCAATAACACCAAAAGGGTAATGTTCAGTTTCAAACCAGACAAAGCCCATGGTCCATATAGTTTTCATGTTTGCTTTTTTCATTTTTTAGTACATAGGATATAATTAGAGGTCTAGTGGTAGACTATGTCTATGAGTTCTTCAGAAAACATAAAATGCTTAGATAATTAAATAAAACTCAGCTAACCATAATTCCTAAGAAGAAAAATCACTCTTCAATATAAGACGTCAGACCAAATACTTTGTTGTAATCTAGTACATAAAAAATTGTAAAAATACTGGCTATTAGACTAAAAAAGTACTTACACCAATCATCAATGACAGTTAAGGTGCCTTCTTTAAAGAAAGGAAAATACGTGACAATCTCTTACTTGCTTAATAGTTGTTTAAAGATTATCGCACTAACCTGACCATTAAAAAATTGTTCCATGAAAAATGATCTCTATCAAGCCTTTCCCTCATTTGAATGGGATTTTGTCCTCGATAGTTCAAAAGCTTTCAATTTTCCACGTCTCTATGATTGATACTTTTCTAATATCAATATTTGAATTAAATGCAAATTTACAGCGTAGCTTTAGCTAGCATAAGTAAGTACGAGTCAGATCCCATGAAGACAATGATTATTAATAATTATCTTTCTTCTACTCTAGGTTTACAATCAAATCATTTCAATTACAACAAATCTATTCACACACAGGATTTCTCAATCCTTATGTTATGAAATCAGATTATGTACTAATATTCTAAATCTATGAGAACATATATAAAAACACATAATTGAATCACAAAAGGTCAATAAAAAAAATTGCATTAACACCTAGACACTAAAGATGTTTAGTTACACATGTTAGAAAACGAAATTAAACATAAATAAGAAGAAAAACGAACAGAAAACAAAAGTTTTATAATTGTAAATCTCTCTTTCTCTTTTATCGAGTGTTCTTGCTGCAAGTATGAGGTTTGATGTTGTATTATATTGGATTTGTTGATGATTTCTTCAAATTTTCCACATCTTTGGATCAATATTGTCCCTTCTGAACGTTCTCTACATATAGAATCACCTCTAAAAATCTACTCCTTCATTTTGCTTCCACTTACGTCTTTTTATAGTAATTTTTAAGATTCCTAAGAGATACACGATTTGATACACAAGCATGTGAGGGACTATGTATATCCAAAAATCTTCATAAATTGCAATTTTGTATAGGTTATGAGACGTACAAGGCCATAAACACAGTCATATATCCCTTATTTGCTTCAAATCTTCGTTGTATGCATCATTTTTATTCGAATTCTTCTCTTTTTAGTCCATAAAGGTGATTAGACCCAAGTTTCTTATATAAATTGGTGACATTTTCATGGTTTTTATTATACTTCTTGGCTCTTATTTTTAGATTTTATGCTTAATTCGACTCTTAAGTGCTTGCCTTTACTTTATGTAGTATGAGAGTAAAATTTGTCACAAATAAATAGTAATTGCACTAAATTAATTTTCTAGAATAATTGATACTACAAACTGTCATTTGTTCATTGTAAGAGACTCAAGGAATAGAGCCAAGGAGTGAAGGCTAAAAATGATAAATCAACAAGTCAATAGGGCAATAAGAAAGTTTGTTAACTTTCGTCTCGGTGAAGTATGAAGAATTCACGCAGAAACTTTTTGGGAAAATTTCGCCACGGCGTGAAGTTCACGTCGCTGCGATGAAGAAACCAAAAACTCCAAGTAAAACCTTTCAAGAAAAGTTCGCTGCGGCGAACTCATCCTATCGCCGCAGTGAACCTTCAAATACTTGAACTATTTTTGGAAGTTTACCCACTGTGTAACTTGAACCATAACCCGATTTGTAAAAATTACCTATTTTAGGTTAAGTTACAACAAGAGTCGACAGATATCTCTCCATCATTCATTCTCTCTACCATTCAGACAACTCTTCTACACACACACACCATCATCTTCTCTCATCCATACCACTGTTTTCTTCTTTCCACTGTCGACTGCTACCATGGATGTTGATGGGTTCTCGGTTGTGAAGTTTGTTGGAGTGATGCGTGGCTAGGCACCTCTCTCCTCTTAAAGATGTAGCGATGGCTTGAGCTCAATAGGCTTAAAAGGGGAGTAGCTTAATCTATGTTTGGTTATGATTTATGAACTCCTAGGTTTAGGAATTGTAATTTGTAGTTGAACATTCTTAATTAGAGTTTAATCAAGTGTTGGATATTTAATATGTTGTTGGGATTTGTTGATGTAGAACTTTGAGCTTAAATATATGAATTCTCATATATGCCTATTTGTGATCTTGTTGGATCTCTTTTATCTTGCATAGTTGTGTTTGATATTGAGTTAATTTGAGATCCCAAAATGACTTGTTGCATTTACTTACCCATTACACACACTAAGGGCATTCAACAAGGTCTTAAGAAATTGAGTTCATTGATTAAGATCTTGGACTTAAAGAGTTCTTTAAGGTTTATCATTTGAAACTTAATGATTTCTATTCCCATTAAAAATTTGATTTCGAACTGTGAAAGCCAAGCGCATTTTCAAGAGGATACTATCTCATTTAATTATTGTCTTCATCTTTCCGATTTCTATTCCTAAAATCCAAAAAATATTTTTACACATTTTTCTTACAATTCATTTAATTTGTCAAGATTTCCAAAGATCAAAACCCCCTTCCTTGCTAATTTAGCTTGCATTTCATGACATATAAGTTAGCTTAGATCTATTCGTTTAGGTTCTGATTAAGTGACACGAACTGAGATTGCATTCTATATTGCAATCATTGGAATTAAATTTTTTTGAATTGACCTCCAAGGGTAAGATTAAAAAGGTCTAAATAAAAAATGGCGCCATTGCCGGGGAGCCAAGTTGTTGGGCCCCAAACTTTCTCAGATTTGTGAATTGTAATTTGACATTAAACGAGAAATTGAGGTGACTTAGTCATGTGTAAAGGAATAGAAAATTTATGAATTCGAATGATTATGTTTATGGTTTGATGTGAACAATGCTAGTTTGGACAAATTAAGATGATATTTTGAGGTTAGTACTTGAAATGAGTGTTTTGAGTTTAATGAAATTGATATGAGGTTTGAGTAAATTTGGTGTTGTATTATGAAATTTGTTAGAGAAAGTTAAA
>JANKYF010000006.1:35988864-36003898 GCA_029829435.1 Erythroxylum hondense
CCCTAATTCTCATATATATATATATTTATATATTTACTAATTCTGTAAGTATTAATCTAGAAGTCCCGGGTCTAACATATTACTCCAATCCCCATCTTCTCTTCATTCTACTTGCCAGATTTGCTACTATTCCTCTTGCTAACATGGCCAGTCTATGGTGCAGAAATATGTCCTAAAATACCATCTCAACACTTCTAGTTTCTTGTTTGAAAACTTTGCAGTTACGCTCTTTCTAGCTGTAGTACACCAAAGCTGCCCAGCTTAACTTAATTGCTTTGAGATCAGCTGCATTATGCACTCTAAGTTTCCACAACCAAGCAATAGTTTCACTTCAAGAGTCCATTGGTTTGTCCATGTTGAGAATAAGCTACATTCGGCTCTATACTTGTCTGATATACCTGCATCTAATCATCAAATGCTCCAAACTTTCTAGTTCAGTATCACATAACTCATATTTCAATGTATTGATGGAGAAACTTGATCTTTTCCCTTGTAAGCAACCCTCCATTGATTCTCATCCATAAGATGAATGAATGAGCTGGATTGATGTCAGTATCCCATACTAAGGCTGTCTACTCCTGCCTTGTGTTCTGTGTAGTCTGTAAAAGTGTTTTGTAGGCTTTTGTGCTGAACTTCCTTAACTTGTCTGCTAGCCACTGAATTTCATCTTACTCTCATTCCTGGCATCTAGGCAACTCTTCCATTATGAGTTTGACACTTCTACTATTGTGGAAGGGCCATATCTATTGATTATTATTAATTAACATACTTACTTTAGTTTTTGGATTCACTAACAATTTGAAGGGCTATACCTCTTCTACCTGATATAAGGGACCTTTACAATGCCAATTATCATACCAAAAAGACATGCTTTTTCCATTCTCAATCCTATAGAACATCTATTTTGCATCCATTGTCTGGTCTCTAGAATTTCCTTTAGAGTTCCTGACATGTCCTGCCTTGGCTTTAAGATCCAAATACTCCTATGCTTTATGAATATATTGTGTATCCATTTCACCCATAAATCCTTCTTTTTGTAGCACAACCACCACAAATTTCATCCCTTGCTCACCTTGTGAATCATCCTTGCATAATGAAGTCCTAGACCCCCCTGTTACTTAGATGTACAAATTTTGTTCCAACTAATCTTCGCTTTGCTTCTTCCTTGGTTTGAGCCATTCTACAAGAATTCTCTAAGTTTTCTGTCTATTTCCTTGGGCATACTTTTTGGAATGGATAAATGGTTGATCCATTAAGTGTTAGGATTACTCAACATTGTCTAAGTTAGCTGTAGCCAGCTTCCACAGCTAAGGAATTGATTGCTCCATTGGTTGATTCTTCCCTGAGTTAAGTCTAACAAAGGTTTGTAATCTACGACACTGATTCTTCTTTGAGAGATTGGTACCCCTAGGTATTTAAAGGGTAGACTCCCTTGTGTTAATCCCATCTCGATAGCTGTAGAAGCTGCCTCTCTACTTAAGTTGCAAGATAAATAGAAACAACTCTTCAGTGGGTTGCATCTTAGGCCTGAGATCTCTCGGAATTCCTTCATTACTTGCAAGATTAGATCTATTGAGTTTTTCTTAGCTTTGCAAAACAATAGCGAGTCATCTGCAAAAGCTAGGTGTGTAAGCTTCATACCTTTACATCTGCCATGGAACTGGAATTTTGGGTGCTTCCGTATGTTATTAGCGAGAAGAGTTGACAAAACCTCCATTCAAGATACAAACAGGTAAGGGGATAGTGGGTCCCTTACCTTAAGCCCCTCCTTGCTTTGATCAAGTTTGTAGGTCCCCCATCCACCAAGATTGCTAGAGAAGCAATGATTACACATTCCTCTATCCATTTTCTAAACAAGGGAGGATAACCTATTGCTTCCAATATATTAAATAGAAAGCTCCAGTTGATTGAGTCATAGGCCTTCGCAAGGTCCATCTTTATGGTGTAATTCCTCATTCTCCTCTAAGAGTTATATTCCTCTAACAATGCTTGACATAGTAGGATATTTGTTCCCATTGATCTCCCCTTGATGAATGCATTCTGTTCTGGGCTGATTAACTTTCCCAGGCTTGCTCTCAATCTGTTTGCTAGAATCTTCATGATGGTTTTGTATAGAAAGTTACAACAGGCTATTTGCCTGAATTGTTCCAACTTCCTAGCATTGCTTTGTTTTGGGACAAGGTAGACAAAAATTTGTTCCATTCCTTGAGGGTTGTTTCTCTCTTATAGAATTCTCCCATTGCTGCTACCACTTTTTCTCCTATAATATCCCAATGTTTTTGAAAGAGTCTCCCATTGTATCCATTTGGTCTTGGGGCTTTGTCAGGGTTCATTGAAAAAATAGCATTCTTGATTTCTTCCCTTGTTATTTCTCTAACTAACTCCACCTTGTCTTCTTCATCAAGCTTTTTAAGCCCTGCTAGAACCTCTGCGGGTATAGCTCTTGTTAGCAGTGCAGTCCCATACTACCTAGTAAATACTCTAAGGCAACCCTCTTTTTACCTTCTATGACCTCGTGGATCTGCCTTGTTTCATCTTCTAGCATTCTGATGCTCCCATTGTTTCACCTAGCTGAAATTGAACTCATAAAATACCTAGTACATCTCTCACCCTCCTTCATCTAGAGCATTCTAGATTTCTACCTTAATAGAGTATTGGTACTAGTTAGCAGTTGATTATACTTTTCTACCAGTGAAGATTCTTGTTTTCTTAAGTTGCAAATCTTCTGGTCTGTCCAATATTCTTTTTTGACATTTCGTTAGCTCCTCCAAAGCATCAACTTTAACTTTTAAATCTGGTTGAAATGTTTTTCTGCTGAATAGTTTCAATCTATTTTGCAAGGCATTCAGCTTCATGTTGAGCTAGTACCCCTTTGAACCTGGAATCACCCACTACATTTCCTATCTGAGTATGTTTCTGAATTCAGGATTGTCCATCAAGTGATTGAATATCCTAAATGGGGCCTTCCTCTTCCTGTCACTTGCTAGCAATTTCACTAATATTGGATTGTGATCTAATACACTTGGATCATCAAACAAAGCACTGCTTGTTCAGTATGTCTCTATCCACTTGTCATTAACCATACATCTCTCCAATTTTCTCAGCAAAAACCATTCCCCAAATTGCTTATTGTTTCAAGTATAAGAGTTATCATACCATTTCAGATCAGCCAAACCTGTCCTTTCCACCATCTCTTGATGTTCTCGACAGTCTGCTTGTTTCCAACTTCTCCCACCCCTTCATTCTTCTGACTTGAGAGTACATTTATAATCTCGAAAAACTGTTCATGACAGACTCATGATATTGCTAGTTTTCTCCAACTCATTCCAAGCATGTAGTCTCTGGAACTTATGATTGGTTGCATACAAAACTGTAATTGCAATCATAGTCCTAGTGAGACACCACAATGGATCAAATGATCATTTTCAATATGCTTCACTACATCCACTTTCTAAGGATTAAAGCCTATTATGATGCTCCCATTGAAATTGTGATCATGATTACTCATTACCTTCCATCCTTTGTCTAGGAACCATAAACACTTCTCCAATTGCTCACTCTTTATTTGGTTTCTAATAAACCAACAAACTCTAACTTGCTATTCTTGATAAACTCCTTAATCTCAAGTTGTTTATTTAGGCTATTAAGGCCTCTAACATTCCATACTACTACCTTAATCAATTTTTCTTTTTAGCTGCCCTTCTTCTCTTATACTTCCTATTCAAACTCAGGGATATAGATGTTCAGTCACTCTTGGTACTAGAAGCTTCCTCCCTTTCCATCACTGGAGTGCTGATTGTCCCTTCTTCTTGTCCTACTTATCCTCAATAGTCAGTGGTACATGCACTATCGGAATAGTACTTGCCAAATTCATCACCCGTTTCCCATTTCTTGATCCTTGATTAGCCCCCACTATTTGTGCTCCAATCCTAGCCATATTGTACTCCTCCTGATTCTTGCCCTGTTGCCCATGTCTGATCACTTGATTCTCCTCCTAAGTCAAATTCTGGAGAACCTGCACTTCAATTGGTGTATCTCCTTATGCTAGGATGCCCTTCTCTTGGCTTGGACATGCCTCAGTCATCTGCTTCCCCTCTTGCTTCTCTTTTCTTTTCCTAGCCTACTTCTCTTCTTTCATCTTCGATTTCCATATATATGTTACTCCTATTGAATCCTCTACAAGATCTCCTTTCTCATCTAGCTTCATGAATCATGATTCTTAGGATATTCGGAAGGTTCATTGGTATATAACATCTATACAAAATCTAGCAAACCCAATCCTCCTCATTAAGGCAATATTCTCGTCTAATCCTAAAGATTTTCCAATCTTGCTAGCAATCTAACTCATACCTTCCGCAGACCAATACTCTAAGGGAACTTTGTGAGTATTCACCCATAAAGGTACTGAATTAAGCCTGCTTCTGTCCAAGGTAACTCTAGGCTGCCATTCTTCATCACAATAGGATGCCTCATTATGTGCCATGGCCCTGCTTCCAACAGTTTTTGTGCATTCTTTTCAGTGTTGAATTTGAATATAAAGAGTTCGTCTTCGTTTACCATTGTATTCACGAGTCCCTTGTTCCTCTATACAACATTTGCCCACTTGCTAACAGTTTGACAAAGGAATTCCAAGACTGCCATTAATTTTATCCATGACAGTTAGCATCATATCGTGACTGCATCCTGTATACCAAGAGTTATGCATTTTTCTGTTTTATGAAAATACATTAGCATTTATGCTAGTTTATCTTTATTGGCTGTTTCTAATGAACTTGTACACAATGAATTAATTAGTAGACAAAGAAATTGAGCTGAACTTGTTCTTGACTAGTTAGTGAGATGCTGTTGATTATTTGTCTCCTTTGTTCACTGCTCTCAATTTCATTTCAAGGACAGGGAAGACATTAATAGCCAAAACTTTGGCCCGATTTGTCAATGTCCCCTTCGTTATTGCAGATGCGACTACATTGACTCAGGCAAGTTGTTGGAATTCATTACATATTTGTTCGTATGAGATGTTTAGCATATTTGATTTTCTTAATCTCTGGGTTGATTTCAAATAGTTTGAAGAATCATGGAATAAGAAGGCGAGCCATTGTTTGAATTGGTGGGGGATGAGGGGAGGGTGGTATTGTGTTGTCATTTGAGTGAACTTTACTGTTTTAATTAGTAAACTAGATTTTGTGATATATTTTTCTTGCTTCTTTGCGTGGACTTCATGGTACAATAGGGGGGTGTCCTTGTTTTTTTCATTCAGTTAATTTAACTGCTTTTTTTAAAATTTAAAATGAGTCTTGAAACTGAAAATAAAATGATTGTGGGACTGGGTAGTATTACTACAACTCAGTGAAAAACTTAACTGTTTCATCTAGTTAAATATAGCTTTGGCATTGGTCTTTTGCTTTTCCAAACTATTGATATTGCCTTTTGTTGAGACATGTTTGTTGCCTGCTTTAAGCATGATGGGTTTAGTTCTCCTTTGGTTTTATGTTGACTTGAAGTTATTATTTCTGTGATGAAATAAGAATAAGTTCGCCCCCGTCCTATCTTATTCAAAACTCTGTAATGTTGGGTACTGAAATGTCATTGTTTTGTTCTTTTATCTTTTAACTTGGAACGGACATGATTTTATTTCGCCCAATGTCATCGTAAATCCCTTTAAAATCTCTTTCCTTAACTCAATGCACAAACAAAATACACACAAGTTTGCATAAGAGAATTCTGTTGCAATATTATCAGTTGATCTTCTTCATGATTTTATCTCCTCAGGTCTATTCATAACATTTAGCTACCTTCTTTTATTACTAGAGTCTTGATCATTTTGTTATGATTACCACAAAATGCTACATGCAGGCAGGATATGTGGGGGAAGATGTGGAGTCCATACTATACAAGCTACTTGTGGTAATAGTCATCGTTAAAATTTTGATTTTACCACTAATTATGACTTGAAAGCGTATTGTCCTTGAAAGTGATTATTTGTTACATTATGCAGTGTCATGTACAATCTAAGACTGGACTTCACACTATTTGCTCATAGTCTATGCACATATTTTCTTAAGAGTTTATATGCTGAGGTGACCTTTGACCAATAAATTTTAGTCTTCCTACCTCTTTTATTTCTTTCGGATCTTCCAACTATCTGCTTCTTATCTTGCTTTTAAGTTCTGTTGCTACTGTTTAACTACCATAAGCATATTTGTTCATAGATAATCAGTGGGGTTACCAGTTAATAACTTTAGTATTTATTTTGTCATCATTAGAATAATTTATGATCCACTAGCTTACACTTTTGGATTGAATAGTTTGTTAACATGGCATTAGAGCCTGTGACCAGGAGGTTTTTCTCTCAGGTCATGTTGCCTTCATTTATGGTGGATTTAGGTTTTATTCAGGCTTAGTATGAGCGGTGTACTGGAATAATATATGATTCATTTTTGAGCCTCATCCATTAAGTTAATCTTTTGGGTTAAATGGTAACTTTTTGCTACACTATTGCTGATGGTGACATTGGGAAACAAATTACTTAGAAAACTTTCGCCTCTTTTATCTCAGGCACTTCCTCCAGATTTAGGATTGTGTTAAAGTGCAAGCAAATCGGATCTTAAGGATTGGTAGATTTAATTGTTGATAGTTCAATCTCTGGTGTTGGATTTGCTTCATTGTAGAACAACAAAATCTCTGTGAATAGTTGAGAAAGAAGACAAGGAAGATAGGACAAGAAGAATGATAAGTATGAAATACTCAGTGGGTTGATGGTAGGAAAGTGGTAATTCACATCTGATATTTCACCACTGCTAAGTTTTTCATAGTACTCCCTTCTATACATACAAAAAGGTGGCAACCATTTTCTAGTCTTCGAATATGTAAAAAGGATGATAAAAGTGATACAGTGCATGGTTGAAGAAATTTAAATAATAACTAGGGTGGCAAATGTGTTTTGCAGCCACATATGTGAATGGTGGCATAAGAAGTGGATAGTGATCCGAAGAGTACTGTTAAGAGTAACTTGACTATGTTTTTCAATTTACTTTTGGGTTTTCATTGTAACTATCATTTTTTCTTTTCCAATTTAACTTTTTTTAATGCCTTAATAACGTCTTAGGTTGCTGATTATAATGTGGCAGCTGCACAGCAGGGTATTGTTTACATTGATGAAGTTGACAAGATTACAAAAAAGGTTACTCATGCTTTGTATTTATTCATTCAATCTTAATCTCCCATCAAACCGCTATATGAATCATTCATTTTTTCCTTAATTGTGCAGGCTGAGAGCGTTAACATCAGTAGAGATGTGTCAGGAGAGGGTGTTCAGCAGGCTTTACTGAAAATGCTGGAAGGAACAGTATGTACTTTTGTTGGATAGACTATAGAAATTACGCGATGTTCCATCGCTTATGGCTCCATAAAATGTCAGATTTCAAACAGCTTGAAGTCCAACGATTTGAATGCCAGCAATTTAAATATCAGCTCTATTTGGTTAACAATTGGACAGTATATTCACATCCATGTTGATTTTGACTGACATAGGTTGTCAATGTTCCAGAGAAGGGTGCTAGAAAGCATCCAAGAGGTGACAATATTCAGGTACATGTTGCATACATATAATGCATGCATCTAATTTTTTGATTTATTATTTGTTAAAAAGAAATTTGCTTGCTGTTGCTATAGATTTTGGTGAGAAATTTATAATGGCCAGGTTTGCCTATGTAGCTCTAATCAGATGAGATATACTGTTCCTTGTATCACATCTGGGCTCATACTTCCTTTGTTCTTCATTCTTTATTAGTTTTCTCTATTTATTTCTGTGTTTACTGTTTGACTTGTATTTTTTCTTCTCCAGATTGACACTAAGGATATCCTTTTCATATGTGGGGGTGCATTCATTGATTTGGAGAAGACAATTTCCGAAAGGTTGAACTAGCATAAAAATACAAAAGCGTTGCCTGTGTATACAAATTCTGAACTCTAGCATAGATGATGTTAATAGATTGTCTTTGTTTCTGTCTCAGGCGCCAAGATTCTTCAATTGGGTTTTGCGCACCAGTACGTGCAAACATGAGGACAGGTGGTGCTGCAAGTGCTGCTGTAACATCAGCTCTGTTGGAGACTGTAAGTGCAAATATATCTTAAGTTGAGAAGAGTTGATTGTGGCGTTTTCTATTTTCCATATGCACTTCTGAGTTTTCTTTGATTGTAGCAGTTTTCGATTGTTTTTATGAATCTTCAACTTGCTTTTGTTGGCAGGTTGAAAGTAGTGATCTTATCTCTTACGGTTTGATACCTGAATTTGTTGGAAGATTCCCTGTTCTTGTCAGTTTGTCAGCTCTTACTGAAAATCAGCTTGTGCAGGTATATTCTCAAGACAGTTTTCTGTGTTACATATCTGCATGTTTTACGTGGTTTGATGATGAAATACATGCACTTAATATGTGTCTGATTATAATTTCAATAAGAGATGCTAGATTTAAACTCTTTCCATTGGCACTTGCTAGAATGCTTGGTGTTTATATTCTGTTCCTGGAACTGTGTTGTTTGTTACATATATGCATGTCGTATGTGGTTTGATGATGAAATACATTTGCTTAATATGTGCCTGATTATAATTTCCATAGAGATGCTAGATTTAAACTCTTTACATTTGAACTTGCTAGAATGCTTGGGGTTTATATTCTGTTCCCGGAACTGTGTTTTCTGGAGTCCATGTCACCAATGGCCAACATTATTATGCTCGTAACTTGTCAGTTTCTTTAATGCATTAATACAATTGATTATAAATTGTTGGTGCCTTTTGTCACTCAGGTTCTGACTGAGCCAAAAAATGCTCTTGGTAAGCAATACATGAAGATGTTCCAAATGAATGATGTAAGTGATTTTTGTTGCTTCTCTTGCCTATGCAGCATATTTGGTGAACCTATGTAACATGAGATATTTTTTTGGTAATTCTGTAAGTTGTCTTGCATGCTGGAAGATGGTAACTATTCTGGGACTTCAGCGATTTTGTTCAGTTGTTTTCAGTTTATGGGAATAGAAAGTAGTTATAATTCTATAAACATATTCATGTTTTAATTCTCTCCTCAGGTTAGACTGCATTTTACGGAGAATGCTTTGAGATCAATTGCTAGAAAAACAATAACCAAAAACACGGGGGCTCGGGGCTTGAGATTGATTTTAGAGAATATCTTGCTGGATGCTATGTACGAGGTATATCATTTCTTCTCTTCTGTTGAAAACCTTGTATTGAAAACGATATTACTTTCAGGTTAGTGATGCCGAGAATATTGTTTTAGTGTTAGAGCTATGCATTACACAAGATGAGGTCAGAAGAGTTGACTTTATGTGGTGTTCTTACTGGATTTCTGTTTTTCCTGCATTGCTATTAAATTTTTGGTGACACTGTAGTAGTTTTATGTAAAAATCTTTGGCTAACTTGTGTGGAGCGTCGTTTGAACTGTATGCAAGATCAGAAGCAAATCTTGGCCTCTCCTGTTAAATAGGTATCGGACCAGCATCATAATGTCGTGTTTTTCTTTCAAGTTGGAGCACCTTTTCTTGTCTATACAGATTACGGGACCCTAGCACACATGCCAATGAACTCAGCCAATGATAAGTGACAGAGCTGGAAACATGTCATTTGTTGTCTATTCTACTGTTTGAGTGAAGGGTGCGAGGAGAAGTGTAGAAGACCATGAACTTTTGCATGACATTAATTATATTCTTCTGAAATAAACATGTTCTAACCTTAGGACTTCAGAATGCTTATAGACTGTTCCAGAATTATGAATTTAACAAGTTGTGCTTTTATTCATTAACAAGTTGTGCTTTTATTCATCAACCAAATTTTGACCTTTAGATACACCAACTTCTTTATGTACAGATTCCCGATGTCAGAAGTGGGGATGATATTATAGATGCTGTTGTAGTTGACGAAGAAGCTGTTGGTGTTGAGGGAAGTGGGACTGGTGCCAAAATTCTGTGTGGCAAGGGATCATTGAATCGCTATCTTGCTAAACGAAAGTCTGAGGTATGTAATTCCCACTTGCATATCGTCCTTTTTCGACTGTCTTTGACATTTCTGGGTTGATAAACATAATTTGTGTTCTTAGACCACTGTTGAAGGGTCTGATGGAGAACTGGATGTGGAACCAGATATTCCTAAAAGAGTTGCCAGCATGTAATTTATTGGTAAGTGTTATTTGTGCCATGTTGTACATATATAGGGATATAAATTTAATAATATTCAAATTGCAATTATGTATACATCGTTTTGACCCAAAATATGCAGCCCTTGTTCTGTTGGCCTGCCATCATTTAGTGGATTATTTGCGTATAAAGATTAACCCATCTTTTTCAGGAATTATGCCTGTGATCCTTTTGATGTTTTAGTAATTTCTTTTTGCTAATAATTCAAGAGACGAGTCAAATCAACTCTAAAGTAGTTAACAAATTGTTTTAACATTTCACATTTCTATTTTTTTACACAAAATTGAGGATAAAGAAAATTTGTGTTCATTTTGTTTAAATTAAAAACTACTTTTTTTCATTTGGAAAATGTAATAATGTTTGAAGATTTATCATATAAAAAATTTTCAAAACTGACAGAAATCTCTATAGTTAAAACTATATCCAATATATTCTTTAAATTGGAAAACAATTTACTCTAATATGTCAGGTATTAAGAACATTTCAGAACCTTTTTTGTGCTGGTTCTCTTTTCTCCGTTCAATTGACCCATGGATTTCTTTTTTGTCCTTCAGGAACCTTTCCGGTTCTTCTCTTCTTGATGTTAATACCCTTTCCTCTCCAATTTCTCTTTCAAGCTTTTCGTAACAGTGCTGAGTCTAGGTCGATTTTACAAAAAGTGTGTATAAAGTTATTGAAATGAAATTAATCAGTGTTAAGGTTTGGAGAATTTTTGGATTTTTTCAATCAAGAAAATAAAATGAAACTAGACTAATAAAAACAAATTAAGGAAAACATGTGAAAAATGATAGAAGTGAAAAATTTAGTAAAGATTTGGTTCAATTTCGACCTACATTCTAATTAAACATATTTTATTGATTTGTTCTTAAATCTCACAAAAATTATTAATCGTGGGTTGATAATTAACCTAAATTTTCTTTTAGATAATATTTAATCAAGATACGATAGTTAATTAAATTTAATCACCAAATAATCTAGGATATGATATCTAGATTTAATTAGGCAGTAGTATTAAAAATTAGAAAAATCGATTAATCACGGTAATAATCATATATGGTGCGTCATTTAACTTAGGTTATTTTGTCCCTAATAATTACGAATCATTAGTCGTTATATATGAATTTTAACATAACAATTACGAATTAGATCGAAATTTTAGCAATAAGTTTGCAAATAAGCGATTTAATGAATTCATTAAAATTATCTTGTCACAATACTCAATAGGTTCATACACAAATAACCAAATAATAATGACAATACGATTATTCATACACAAAAACTAAATCAATTAATATAGGATAACATAATTAATTTCTAATGAGAGAAAGAAACAACAAAATTAATGAAATATACTTAACCTGGGTTATCGGCGTAGATGTCACCTCTGATCCGATGTCGGGATATTTAAGGTTTCTCTTAAAAAATGCTTCAGCCTTATTAAAATAACCTTATGAAATTGTAGAGCTTCTTTTTACCTTTTTATTGATACCAAATTTATGAATTTTGGATTTCGGGAGCAAAAGTTATGAATTTTGGAGTAAATCGCTATATATGTTTTTTTTAAATAAAAGTAAAAATAAATAAATAAATTTGAATTTGGTCCGCAGGTGCCCTCACGAGGGCGAGCGCTCGTAGTCGCGAGCACCCGCGCTCCTGCGACGCCGTATAGGCGATTTTCTATATATTTTTTTCTTTTTCCAATTTTCTTTTTCTCCCACTCTTTTGCTCGTAATTTCTTCGTTGGACTTCCGATTTACTCAATTTTTGAAGCGTTGGTTTTCAAAAAAAAAAATCATACCCCTTTTTGATAAAATTAGAGATTTGGGTTTTAGTGGGAATTTACGGATACTATTAAAGAAAGTCAATTATGTGACGATATTGAATATGTTTCTGTTTTTGAACGATTTTGCGATCTATAGATATCCGATTGAGGAGATTTCTGATTCTATTTGACCAAGAGACATGGAATTTCATTTGAGCTTAGGAATCGGATTTTATTATGGGCCCTAAGCAGATCAATTTTATTGGAGGATAATTAGGGTGAATTTATCAAGATTTGTTCGGATGACATTAAATTAAGTTCGATTTGAGGTTTCTTCTGTGGTGAGGAATCCCTCCCTCGTGAGATGCGCGTCCAGATGTCACGTAGGACGTCGGGCATGCGACTCACCTGGGAGGGGTTCCAACATTTTGACATGAAAGATTTAGGTGAAGCATCTTTCATCCTCGATATACAGATTCACTGAGACAGATCTCAACACTCCCTGAGCCTCTTACAAAGAACTTACATTGAGCGAGTGCTACAAAGGTTTAATATGGCTGATTGTAGGCCTGTTGTAGCACTTATCTCTTATGGTGAGAAATCATCTTTTGCACAGTATCCAAATAATGAAATTGAGAGAGAGGCTATGAGGAATATCCCGTACTCTAGTGCAATTGATAGCCTGATGTATGCACAGGTGTGCGCTAGACTGAACATTGCATTTGTTGTCGAACTGCTAGGTTAATATCTGGCCAACCCAGGTATGGACCATTGGAATGCAGTGAAGCAAGTGTTGAGATACCTAGAGTGTACCAAGGATTATACATTGATATACAAAAAAGTCAATGATTTAAACCTCACAGGATGTACACACTCCGATTTTGCTATGTGTCCGGATGATCACAAATCCACATCAGGGTGCATTTTATGATGGCAGATGGTACAGTATTATGAAAGAGTGTCAAATAGACACTGGTAACTTCCTTGACCATGCATTCAGAGTTTGCTGCATGTTATGGAGCTGCTACACAAACGGTTTGGCTCAGAAACGATTTCTGAGTTGTCTATGACGGACTCGATAGCTAGACCCATTTGGTTGGATTGTCATAATCTTGTTGTAGTGTTGTTCAGTAACAACAACAAGAATACCACAGGGGTCTAAGCATTTAGAGGTTAAGTATTTGAACATTAAGTAGTTGATTTAGAAGGATGACGTTGAAGTGGAGCACATTAAGACTGAAGAGATGTTAGTTGATCCTTTGACTAAAGGACTTCGACCATTAGTGTTTGTTAGACATGTATCCAATATGGGCGTGTTAAAGTCCTTAGACAACAGTATTTAGGGATCACTGTATTTACTCCTTAAAAGTTTCTATATTTTGTTGTATTATGACATTAAGGTTATTTATTAATAAAGATGATCATTTTCTTTTATCCTTATTAATAACTGCGTTTGTCTATAGTCATAATACATATGAAAGTCTTAATATTTGTGTTGATCTTAAGCATTCTAAAGGTTATAGGGCATATATAAAGATTAACCTTGAGTCTATGTCATTAAACACATAAGTTTATATAGATATCCTTAAAGTTTCATATGAAATAGAGGGATATAAGGTTTTAATCTCATAAAGGTTCTCTAATGCAATTTAGCATTCAGTTGGAAAATATATAGATTTTCTCTAATGCAGTTTAGCATTTGGTGAAAGAAAACAAATTTTCTCTAATATTGTTTAGCATTCGGTAAGAGAAAACGAAATTTATCTAATGCAACTTAGCATAAAATTAGAGAAATCGAGGCCTACAAACGAAGATGATGCAATTTAGAATATACAGGTATCATCTTAGTTTACCACACTTCATTTTCCCATTCATATTAGTAAGGCATTAGATATTCGTTATTATATTGGACCTATATCACACATGACACATGTGTTCGATATTTTTCAGTACTGAAAATCTTGCAGGATGGAATGTAGGACTTTCATTACCTTTGGATCAATTTTTTTAAAATTTAGTACTAATACAGTAGCATGACTTAATCGAATTTAAACTATTTTGAACTTGACAAAAACTACAACTAATAATTGTCCAAGGGAGAGACTGTTGGGACCTGATCTCGGAACCGGATCCCAACCTAAAAATGAAAGCGAAAGGAGTGGATAACAATGAAACGAATCAAAACAAAAACATAAGACAGACGGAACGAAAGGCAAATCACAAAACGAAACGGATCGAAAGTGGAACAACAAGGCGAAAGTATTGAATCATGAAGCGAGACAAAACGGAAGATCGGATACAAATTGCGAAAACAAAATCGAAAGCAAAATGAATCGAATAAAAAGGATCTATTAACTGAAACGAATTCCGACATCCAAGAACAAAACAAAATAGCGTAGAAAAACTATCGCGTTGGAAACCTTAGACTTAACCTATTAGAATCGGTGTAAAAAAAAATTTCTTTCTTTCTTTCTTTCCTTCCCATTTTCATATTATTCGTCTTTGCCCAACCCTAAACAAATCAATACAATTTCCTTTTTTTGGAAATTTATCCTTAATCTCATACTAAACTCAAATTACTTGATTCTTCTTATTCATCATTTTTTCAAACTTATTCACAAAATCCTATATCCTATTCTTATTCTTTCTTTGCCATAAAAATTTCAACAGTATAACGGCTGCATTTTAACTAGCCCAAACCAGCAAAGGGGTTTAAAATTCACTTCTATACCAGCACAATCTCACAACACAATTCCTCTGACCTCCCATCCGAAAACCAAACTCAATCCAAAACACATTATCCAAATTCAATTCATATTCATTTCTCAATTCAATATACAAATTCATCGTTTAATCCCAAATCACATTCAATATCTCAATTCCATATTCAAATTCCCCATTCAATCCAAACCCAAAAATCGATCACAGTTATATACAATCACAAATCATATCCATAATCATACACAATCTCATCCATAATTTAATTCAATACACAATTCCAGAATTCATATACATCACTACTCAACTATATACCCAATTTCATAATTCACATACATCCTGCAATAATAC
>JANKYF010000006.1:36189603-36199674 GCA_029829435.1 Erythroxylum hondense
CATATGGTTTAATATATTTTAAATAATATTTATATGCATAAATAATTTTTATTACAAAAAAATATAGTTAAAATTAAAAGTGCTTTTATTTTTATGTTGTCAAACAGTATATTATAAAAAGCTCTTTTTTAAATGACAATCGAACAGTTATCTAACTATTTAGAAAAGTTCTTCTCAGAAAAGCTCTGCTGACAAAAACTTTACTGATATAAGCCTATTCAGAAGGCGCTAAATCTGCTAGCTAAGGCATATATTTAGTAAGTTCATCAATTCCTTTTGTGCATCCATTTTCAAAGTTCCTCATGAAATCATACCTTAGAGAAAGTTGTCCTGGTTTAAGGATCACCTACCTAAGGCTTCCTTCATTTTATAGATGACTATTAAGAGACTTATGACACTTGATAGGTTCTAAGTGGAGTTCCAAGTTCCAACCATAATAGCATATTCTTTCTTTGTAAAACTTTCCTGGAAAGCACTACACTTAATCTTCTTATGCCCCTGACACACTTCCTCCAATGGCGTAACTTACGGACTGATTCAGGCCAGTGAGATCAAGTGATTAGTTGGGCTTCAAGCATAAAAGCTCAAAATAAGCATGGTCTAAAAATATTTAAGTTGTGCCTAAGTTGCTATATCTATAATGTTTGGAGGAAAAGAAATAATCCAGCTTTCAAGTAGAAGAAAATGGATCCTTGTGCACTCCTAACTCACTTTATAACTAAGTTACTGGAGCTCATTATTGTTAGAAACTCACACCTCATGCAGTGAAACAATTATTACTACCAACTCTTGGGGTCCTCTAATACTTCCTCAAGGTAAGCTTCTTCCAAGGTAAAACTGGAGCCCTTTTATCTGGTATAGTTTCGAAACCAGCTATGACAAGGTTATCCAATGGTCTGCTTTGCACTATATAACTTACACTCAAACTGGGGTCCCAACACTACAATGTACATGCAGTAATAATTGTTTACATTAACAAATTGAAATCAACAAATGACGTGATGGCCTATTATTATTAATATCACCTGATGAATTATTATTAATGCTCCACTATTTTTAAAAGGACAGCAATTTTAGTGGGAAAAAAGGGAAAATAAACCAGCAATTTTAACATCAGGAATAGGTCTTCCTAAGCATAAAAACTATCAACACAAGTTCTCGATGAATAGTACTTTAAACGGGACTTGGAGGTTCCACTTTTGGGCGTATCGTTTGCTATGTAATTCGCCCTGCATTTCGGGCCACGTGCTCTTTCTTTAGATTCTTCGTTATAAGCAAATAGTTCTTGTGTCACATACAGTTCGCAGGAATGTCTATTGCATTGCGACTAAAAGGCTGCAAGGTTAACGATAAAACTTCGCGTCTATTATCCACCAGGCACCAACCACACAATCTGATTATCCCTTGTTTGATGCGCAAATAATAAATCCATTAAGACTATGCCGCTCTTTTTAGATTAAAGAAAAAAAAAAATTACAAGTTGATGTTGCAACAAAATCAACCACTGCTTTCCTTTTTCAACCAGACGAAAGGGGGAGAACCATAATTATAGTGTTAAAAAAGGTTGAAAGCATTCACATTAACAACATGCTACACATGTAATCAGCATCCAAGTGCATACCTTGATAAAGATCATTCCCTACCCCGCTGCAAAAAGAAATTGGAAAATCTGGTAATAGAATACCCAAAGACTCGGTAAAATAATGAGATCAAGTTAATAGAATACCTCTGGACTAATACCCTTCAGGAAGCTTGGGTTGAATCTACTTTGAGATAACTGATTCTGATGCTGCAATGATATTTTAGTGGATTCAAAACTACCAAATATGAATCTGCTAAGTCTTCCAGGTAGGCACAACCCAACAAATTCTAGATTTCCAAACAACTCATGCCTGAACAAACTGCCGTCAATGCCCGATATCATTTTCAAATTCTTTCTTGAGAAATTACATCATTAAAGAAAGTAATCATTAATCTAATTGTTTGTAAGTTACTATTGCTGCAGTTACAGTCTAATGCCTCCTGTATTAGTCCAGAATTTTTATAATTTCTTCTTGAAGTCCATCCATAGCTCATGAAGACCACACCTCGTACACGGTCGATCCACAAGAACAAAGGTGTATAATAAGTATAGATGTGCTCATTATTATGGTGACGTCTAGAAATATCATTATTATTAGCTAGTATGCAAAATAAGTTGCAATGCATTACCTGAGCTGCATACGGTGAGCTTTGGGCCATGAACTTAAGAAACTCTTCCTTCTTTCCCTCGAAATTGGACTTTGCAACATTCAGTAGTGATTGTTCTCTGTTTATGTCCTCCAATAGTTTTTCTTTATCCCAGCTCATCTTCTTGAGCTTTTCCTCCGTTTCAATATAAGCATTTGGAAGATCTGAAGATATAAAAGCTTTTGGGAATCTCACGTCCATGTTGATTCTGATGATTAGGTAGCATCAATAATGAAAGTAAGCATGCAAAATAAACTGTTAGAAAACAAGATCCGAGAGCCAAAAAACAAATAAATAGATAATCAAAACTTTTGAGCATGCGTATATGGGTATAATGTAACAGGTTGTTTCCTATGATTACAATTACATCTAAACTAAGTTCAATTTCTGCTTACCTTTCACAGTGAGAAATTGCATCTTTCATACAGTTATTTCATTTCCGAAAGGCATGCATATATAGCTGAGGATTATTTAAATTAAAATTTACGATGGAAACTCAAAATGAAACATGAATCTTACAAAAAGCAAATAAACCGTAGTCAATGAAAGTTCTGTTTGACTTTGTGATTGGGAAGCCAATTACCGATTGCCAAGAGAAAAAACACCTGTAGCCCTTATCATCCCTCCATCCAGCGAAATGGCTCCATCACTTATACAAGGACGGGCTTGTATCAAGTCTTCCCTTGTTTTATAGACTTGAAGGCGTGAAAAAAGGTTATAAAATAGGGTCTCTCTCAGGCCATATCCATCACGAGTGAGATAAAATAAGTTGGTATGTTCAATTTTTATCATATTTACAGCAAAGCCAACAAATCCACATGGACACTCTCCATTGGGCAATTTTGGTTTTATAAGGTCGAGTCTTCTTTGTGGGTCATCAGCTACAAATTCACCACAGTAAGGTCTACAAAAAAGGCAAGGATCTGGTTAGTTAAACAAACAACAATTCCAGATGGTAAAATGGATCATCTGAGATTCATACCTTAAATTTTCAAGACAAATGACAATAAATCGACCATCCAAAGCCCTCCCAATAGAAGCACCAAGACCATGAAGACCAGAGCCTTTATTGATGCATCCTTCTTTTCCATAAGTTTCAAGAGCTTTAACACCTTCAAAAGTCTTACAGACAATTGCCAACATAGTGTCCAATCCTAAAAACTCTGAAAGAAGCCTGCAATACGTCCATCAAAAGGAAAAGAAGATCAAACATGGGTCAAATTGTTGTAATTAAAAATCACATTGCTCCTTGTAAATGTGGGCCACCAAAAAGGAATGCTGTAGCATTTCAAATACTTTGTGTGGTTAAAACAACTAAAATATAATGAGGGCAACTAGAGAATGAATTTTCATATGATTTAGAGTAATACTAGCAACTTCTAAGCCAATATAAAAGGTACAAATGGCAATTTTAAATGAAGATTTGCATCATTAGCATCTATACTGATGTTGTAAAATACTGGAAATCCAGCATTTGGAAAAAAATTAGTAATTTGTATTCCAAATATTGCAACTAACCTACTAAGGTTGTCATCTTCTACACTGGCAAGTGTAGCAACAATCCCAACAACATCCTTGACTAATGTAAGATGGGAAGCCTGTTTTCCATGTCGCACAGTGAGCTGGCACAAAATACCTGCAGCAGAATTTTCAAACTGTAGAATCTGCTTGGTTGTTTCCTCATTCCAATTAGAAGAATCATTATTGTTCCCAGTATTTGGAGGGGCAGAAGAATGATACTTCCCGAGAATAACTGATAAAATATTCAACAACCATTAGTAGAGTGAACATGGAAAAAGTATAATCGTGTAGATTTAAGTTAATTCATTTCAGCACTTAAGAAAGAGTTTACATAACAAAGTATGTATAAATTACGAATACCTTGCATATCAAGAATGGAATCATCTAATTTGATTTTCTGGATTTTCAGAGCTTTTATATTTTCCTCATGCTGCTTGATTTTCATTCCCAACATTTGTAGATCATCTTGAAGTTTCTGCACAGTTGGGCTTTTTTAAGACTTCATATATAGCTATCTGCTATCAAGTTCTGGGAAAAAATTTTAAAACACACTTAAAATGTACATCTCTTTATTTCAGTTACAATGAGCCTTGAAAAGAAGCACTCCATATATTGGGAATGGATGGTCACTTCGTGACTAAGAACTGATGGACAATATAGGCATCTTTTTCATAGATCTTGACAGGTAAATCGATACTAATAATGGATGGGACAACTGCATAAAAAAGCACTGGATTCCATTGCAGGACCTGAGAACTGTAAATAATGGACTGCGCTTGAGAAAATCCCCCATTTTGACCTTCATCACGAGGAACTATACTGGTTTCCATTTTATCAACTTGCAGCAATGCTGATGAATCCAAGATGGATGGCTGCAATTCAACAAAACCCATTTATTTCTCACAAACACTGCAGCAAAGCATAGAACATGGGGAAGGAACCAGTTGGAAGCTTAAGTTCATCACTTTCTCCATAACGCTAAACTAGTAGGTAAGTTACTATAGAGTCATATACAAATGAATCACAATGCTAAACATGGCTGCACGCATAAACGTGAAATAGTTTCTACACAAAATTCTACCACAACATTAGTTAAGAGAAGGAAAAGACAGAAAATCCTGTAAATTCAAAGCTTCCAGTCCTAAATATATAATTACCCTCGAATTTTTCTCATCCATTAATAATTACTCAGCATTTTTTGTGAATTGCATCCACTGTCTATCAAAATATGGAAAAACTTTCCAGGCTAGAAGTCACCTGACATTATCAATCTTTTAGACTAGATAACGGTATTCATAGTTCCGTAGGAAAGAAGATTTTTACAAGCTTATATTTTGTAGCATTCCTCTAGCAGTTGGTAGTAAGGTGATGGTTAAATTGGCATTGTGCGAGGTTTTCTAGCAAGTTATCTAAAAGACAGAGAATTAGAACACCGTCCATGGATAATTCTGTCATTCTTAGAGACATGAAGAAAATGAACATAAATGGTACTCTCACATCATGTCGGTAATTTGTTTTGGAATAAATTTGCAGTCCTGATTTCTGGTATGCATTCCCAGCATGGATAATTCCGTCATTCTTAGAGACGTGAAGAAAATGAACATAAATAGTACTTTCACATCCTTAACCCATGTTGGGAATGCATACAAGAAATCAGGGGTACAAATGTATTCCAAAACAAATTACCGACATACAACACGGAAAGGCTTCCAGAACACTGATTTGGAACCCGACCCATAAGATCAAAGAAGAGGAAAAAAATCACAACTACCTGGAAACGGATCCCCACATACACAAGTCAAAAGTAAAAATAGCAAGAAAGATTGCCACTTTTATGCACTACCAACAGACTTCTAAAACCATATTGACTAGAGAAAAAGAAATCTTGGATAGATCACAGAGAAAACCCTAGTTCAGATACAAACTTCACCAATCAACCTCAAAAAGAGGGGGGGAAAACTGAGATAGAGAGATTAAGGCAAAGTAAAGTAACATGCATACATCATAAAGGTGTCAATCAAAAAGTCGTAGCATAGATTTCAGAGTTTCCAATAGCCTACAAAAAATAGGAGGGCATGCGAAACAGTGTGATAGGTCACACCAATTGGGATGTAGACGAAAGGGAAAGAAGGTTTTAGAAAATCTAAAAATGTTCTTAATTTAGAAGTTAACTTCACAGCATTGTATCGGAAACCGAACACGAGGTTAGGAAAAAAACAAAAAACAAAAAGTGATGAACCTTATGATTGGAATGAAGCATAGCAGGAGCAGCTGCGTTGATTCGCCCCCTCACCTTCCGCAGATACGCTGGTTGAAGGATTATTATTATTATATTAAGGTTAATATAGACTTTTATCAATTAAAAATGCTTCTCCTAAGGTACAGGCAAGTTGATAAGGGACTCTCCTGATTTAAGTGAGATCGCGAGTTCAAACTGTCCTCATATATACAACCGTTTAAAATTTGAGGTCAGAATTTTGCCTCCCGCAAAAGACCTACTGTTATGAAATAAAATAAAGAATTGAAGAGAGAGGGAGAGATAGAGAAGAGAAGACTCCAGAAGAACAAAGAGTGAGAGAGAGAAAGCAGATAGAGAGACACACACACATACATTCATTTCATACCCATTTGAGGAACGGTTACAATTTTTATACTCCTTATAGCTGTGTACAGCTGCTATTATTTTTTATACGTAACATTTTCTTCTCCTTTAGAAAATCTTGTCCTCAAGGTTATGGAGGTTTACAGACTGGACAAAAAATAAACAACCATATGCGAGTAAAAAGGAAGACGGACTCTATGGTTAAGAAGCCACCAAACTCAACAACTTCTATTATACTATTACAAAAGACACTCTGGTAGGGATGCTGGTCTATCTCATAAATAATAGCTCCCACAAGGTCAAACATTCCAGGCTGCAAGTACTTGCTTACAGCGAAGTAATATGGAGAAGTGGATTGAGCATGACCTGAAACTGTTGCATTATTGAAGGACTGAGCAGTGAGGTTCTGAACCAGCATCCGATGATCAAAAGGGAGATGAACACTGGCCTTAATTGCAGTAGCATTAATTTCTTCTACTCCAGGATTCATTATTCCAACAATCCCCAGATTAGTTGTTTCATTGGCACTCTCTGAAACATCGACATCTGAATCCGATTGATCTCCTCCTATTTCCTTTAGTGTTTGTATCATCATGTTTCTCAACGCCGTCATTCCTTTTTCTACCTTTTCCAATCTGTTATTCATCTCCGAAAACATTTGTTTCATCAGTCCTTTCAGATTGTCTTCCATCTTACGTAGCTCTGCATTACGTGTGCCTTCAGCCATGGCGCCTCCCAGATTCGAAAGCTCTGATACCAAATGTTATGAAATAAAATGAAAACAGAAGAGAGAGGGAGAGATGGAGAAGAGAAGAGTCCAGAAGAACAGAGAGCGAGAGAGAGAAAGCAGAGAGGGAGAGAGAGACACATAAAACACATTCATTTCATACCCATTTGGGGAACGGTTACAACTTCTTATACTCCTTACAGCTGTGTACAGCTGTCCTTATTTTTTATACGTAACACTATTCTTGTTTTCTTGTGTAGTTAGTAACTGGTGCACTTTCACAGAGGTTCGCGCGTTCGGCCGGCATAGGCTTATGCCGTTGGAAGATCTTCGTGAAGGCAAGGGCTTTGTCATGAACGATACTTTAACTGTTGAAGCTGAACTCCTTTTCATTATTAGGGCTAAGGTTGTTTCTTGAGTATGATTGTGTTTCCTGCCATTGCTACTTGTCACTGTACGATAGTGTTTAAGCGCATTTCAATCAGTAAAGACTACGAATAATTTGAATTTGTGGATTGAATGGGATATCATACGTTTTACTTCCTCTCTTTTTTTAATTATAAAAAAATCTCAATTTTTTCTCAATTTTTTAATTATAACTCAAAATTTAAAAAGTAGTTAAAACTAATTTACAGATTTTACTTTTAACAACGGCGTCATTTCATTAACCTTTATTTGTTATGTTAATTTTGACCGACGTGTATTAATAATTAAAATTTCTAAATACGTAGCAAGCATGTTAGTAATCTTAACATAGATGCTAAATTCGGGCTAGAATTAAACACTATCGTACAGTTTGTCACTTTACGATAGTGTTTAAACGCATTTCAATAAGTAAAGTGCCTAGCAAGCTTGTTCCTTAATTAAGATGATCCAATTCTTCTATTCATAAATTCAATACATGTTGCAGTCTAAACAAAAAAAAATATTGAATTCTATCTAGACCAATTAGAGGCAAGCATATCCCGTCGACAAGTAATATAAAACGGTATGAACCGGATATCGTACCCAAAGGAATTCCAACATGCAAGACAATTAAATTAAACGATGAAAAATTACTCGGATGATCAAGAATTGATTGATTTAAAAATAAAATAAAATAAAGTAAGCAAATCAAGAAAATATGAAAAATGCAAGGTATAAATTAAAAACAACTAGATTTAATCAAATGACAGAAATCGGTTAAGGTATCGAATTTCAATTGGATTGGACACTAAAAATTGTAGTGGTAGATTGATCTAGGAATTACTTCACTTAAGCAAGTCAAACCCAATGTTCTTGGGGATTCCCTTCTCTTTTAAATCCGAGTCACACACTTGACTCATAGATAATTTGGAATAAAAGGCGTTCAATAAAAGAAGCCTAAAACTAATTAAGTTTGTTAATCCTAAGTATTCTCATACAAGATCTTAAAGTTGGTTTACACTTTAATCTCAAGTATGTCGTTTAATTAATTTTTCAACAAATTAAATCTCATTGGTTATGGTATTCAATCATCTAAGACCTTAATCTAGGTGATCAAGCTAAATTAAGACTAAATATGCATTCAATCAAGCAAATATCAATACAGCAAAAATTATCCTAATCCAATATCAATCTTAACCTTAATCGAAAAGAAAAACCTACTCACACATATTCATCAATGTAACATAAATCATAGTCATAATATATAGTTGCATTGATTAAATCCACACAATTAAAATAAATAAGGAATAAAAATAAATTAAATCTCCTGGGATCGAAAAGCCTTAGCCAAGTTGCTGTCCTCTTTCCACGCTTGAATGGAATGGAGTGTGTGTTGTTGGAGTAGGGATGATACGTTGCTCTCCTTCTTTGCCACCAACTGTCACGTTCTTATCTCCACTAGCACCTCAACATCACTGCTTCTTTCCTTGCCACCTCCTGCAACATTTTGGTGTCTCCACCAGCTGCCATGTTAATCTCCTAAGCCACCAGCTTCTTGCCTCAACGGGTGTGAGTGGAGAGTCTGCCAGCTGCCAACATGTTTTGATCTCCACAGCTGCAACGTGTTTTATCTCCTAAGCCACCATGTGCAATGTTGTTTCTTCTCCCTCAGCTCATGCATAATCATTTTTTTCATGCACCAGCTGTCACGTTCATGTGTGAGTGAAGAATATTTGTTGCATGAGGGCTGTGCGTGAGTGAGTCCTTCCTTGCCACCTCAACGTAGCTGCTTCAATTCTCAAGCCTCTAGCTGCAACATTGTGAGAGGAGAGTGTTGAGTGGTGTAGCGTGAGTGATGGAGTACTCTCTTTCCTTGCCACCTCCACTTCACACACAGCTGCTGGCTTCGTTATTTTATTATCACACCCACCAGCTGCTTCATTGTCTTCTTACCACCAACTGCCAACGTTTCTTTCATATGCCACAAGTTGCCAACGTTTTGGTGTCTCCCTTCCACCACTTTAATGTTTTTTTTCTTGAGTTGCTTGCGTGATGTGACAAATTAAATTGTTGCTTGCTCTTGGTCCACTTCCGTCGCCTCTTCAACACCAACGTAGCCCATGCTGCCTTTTTTTCTTCTATTCTCTCCACACAGTCCACACCTAAGCCCCCAAAACTCATGCAGATTACCTCCTTTTTGTCTACTTTTCTGATTGTTCTCAAAAACTCTTTCAACCAATGCCTCCCTCCAACGCTGCCGTTTCTTCTTCATTCTCTTCAGACTACGCTATCGTTTTGGTTGCTTTGTCAATGTCCCGTGCTTGCTCAATGTTGTCATTTTGTCCGGGCTATCTTGTCCATTAAATTACATTCTTGCATGCAAAAACATGCACTCGTTAACGTTTTCTAGCGCTTTTCTTGCTTGACGCTTTTGAACTTTCCAAATTCATTATGTGCCTAAAATTAAAAATAATAATTTTTAATTAGTACAATTTAAATATTAAATGAATAAGAGTTTAGGAAATTATGTATCAAAAATTAACACAAAATGTCCATTAACAATACACATACAAAAAATCTTAATAAT
>JANKYF010000006.1:36220557-36234449 GCA_029829435.1 Erythroxylum hondense
TAGAGTTTATCCCTTTAAATTATTTTGTTACTAAACTACAACAAGTCGATTGATTGTAGGGCATAAACTAACAAGAAAATGAAGCATTTCTACTCTCGGAGCTGAGGTGAGGTATATGAAGAATGGCTTTTTGGTCCCTTTCATCCAATGGTTAAGACATCATCCTTTAATACCGAAGACATAGGTTCAATTCTCGTAAAGGATGAGTAGTCCTTCTCAGCTACTTTCATTTAGTGTTCATTGCTGAGTGATCGCTTGTATCTAGTTTAAAAAGGAGGTCCGAAAGCTTCCTCTCTTCTAGCAAACAGGACAAGATCACCGCTTTTCTCGGTAATAGACTTTCTTTCATTCTTTCCTAGCCTTAGATGTCTTGTCATAGATTTTTAAATTTAATGACCATCTATTAAATAACCTAGTTTTTAGCTTCCTCAAACTCATACAAATACTGCCCTACGTCAATTAGTGCAGAGTGTTTCTTCCTTATTCTCTGTCTACTTGAATCGACGATGTCAGATTTGTTTGAGTTGATGTACTTCACGGAAGACCAACACGATTTTGAGGTTGTATGACCTGTGTTTCTATAGCAATCCAATGATCTAACATGTTACATTAAGAGCTGGGCTTGAATAGCAATTAAGACCAATTTTTAATATTAGGCCATTTTTGCAGTCATATGAGAAATATTGTGTCCTATTTGCAAAATACAATTCTCTAGTGCTTATCACTTGTAACAATTCAAATTTGTCTAATGTAGAAGCTTTTGAATCAAGAGATGAGAACTCGGAAACGTTGATCTCTAGCTGTTGATATTACTAGCTCTTGGTCACGCTCATGATTAACACTTGCCTTCATTGAGATCCATGCAGAGTAGATTGAACTGCATTTACATCATAGTTTTCACGCAATCGCTATCCTAAGCATTTTCTATTATTATTTTGATAAATTATCCTGTTTTTATTGCCTAACAGAATCTTTAACTTACTATGCATACATCATTTCTACTGTTTACTTCTCTAGTCAATTTAGTGGTCAACATTCTAGGATGGAAGTTTGAAATGGATCGGGAACGTCAGAAAGCCACTTCGAGTAGCTGAAGCAACTACCTTTGCCGGTGCCTTTTATAGACGAAGTATTGAAGATCATCCAACCCTACTTAAATTTTCCTAATTTAGTGCTGACTTGCTTATCCTTTCAAGATGGGGAGGATGAGCTTCAAAGCAGTCTGCTGCTATCTTCTGTTGCTGGTTTGCTCTACAGTAGTTGTGGTCAAGTGAAAATACCATGCTATCAGAACCTGCTCCTTGTGACCATAAACCAATAAATAAGGCGCAAACTTAGCTAGGAGCAAGATTCATGATATTATCACAAACTGATCCATATAGATAATAACTCTACATCAAAGGAATAAATACTTTAGAAGACAAATTTAACATTTCAATGAAATGCATATATATAGTTTCAGATCAAGCATTCTGAATATAACTTCTAAAATCTCAGAAGAAATATACCCACTCTTAAATGAATAAATGGCATGTATCAGAACCCTTGACAACCAAGGAAAAAAAAATGTTGCTCCAAAACTATAATTTCACTTAAAAGCAACTTTAGCAGTCCACCAGTCTTTTGTGCTGCACCATTTGCTAGTTCTTGTAGTTCGGCCTCTATTCTGCAATATACTCAAGACCATAATGTTTTGTAAAAGGTTTGAATACACATATTAGATTCAGCGAGAATACCAATGCTTCAGAATCCATTGGACTCTGTTGGTCCTCTGACTTTGCCTAAATTTCACAGGAACACTAATCTCCAGTTGATCAAACTTAACACCAATTATCTTCCCCTTCTATGCATAAACATGTCCCTATATATATTTATTTGAAACCCTATAGCTCTTTCTCATCTCTGTGTTTGCATCCTTCAATGCACTGATATTTGTGTGGTTTTCACTGTATCTTGTAAATGCCAGATCCTGATCCTCGTCTTCCCAGGTTCCTAGAATATCATACACCCCTTCCTCTAAACTACTAACTTAGCAGACCAATAAATTCATTGAGGTTTCCTTTCTTTGATCTCCACTTCTTTCTCTTAGGTTTCACTTTGGATATACTTCCAGTGCATTTGAATCTCAATAATCATCTTAACCTACTCTATGTTCCCCATGGATGAATTCTAATTTCATAGAATTATCATGATTTCCACATCCGTCAGTTCTCAAATGGTCACCAGAAGCTCCATCTTGTTCTTTCAGCACATAACTCCCAACATTGTTAATGTTGACATAATTGTCTTCTTTATCTCTTTTTCTTAGATGTTTGCTTCCTTTTATTGGATTTCACTTCTGTTTCAACATTCTTCAACTCGTATGCATCAGTATGGACATTGTCAGCATCCTGCTGCTCCTTAACAAGTCTCTCTGATTTCTTGACATTGTTGCAAATATCCAATTTCTCAGCATCATTATATGGGTCGATGTCAGCTTTTTTAGGTTTCTGCTTTCTCTCTGGATTTCATTTCCAAAGTGATGTTTGCGTAGGCCTGATCTCCTGCCTGGTTACAATCAGCTTGATTTTGTTCCCCAAGAATGCAATCCCCAAGATCCTGACTAATGTTATCCATGCTACCAGCACGATTTGGCTTCTTTTCAGACTTCCTTTTCCTTTTCCTGGATTTCACTTCTGTTTTCATTTCCATCGTCACATTGATAATAGCATCATCTTCAGCTTCCTGCTGCTTTTCATTGCTACTAATCTCTGATTTCTCTGCAGTGCTATGTTCACTTTCCTTCAGTATTGCTTGGTTAGTTGTGGTTATAGTCGCATTGTTTACACTTGCATGTAAAACATCACATTTACTATTCATAAGAATGCAATTCCCCACCTGAGAACTGCTATTTTCAATGGAATCACTATATCCTTGATTCTTCTTAGATTTTTGTTTTCTTTTATTAGATATCCCTTCTAAGTTAGCACCCTCTTCTGCCAGATGAACAAAATTAACATCAACTGTTTTATGTTCTTCAAGAATGCAACTCTCTGAATCCTGAGCAACATTATATGAGACTTCCTCAACATTGCTTTTTTCACTTCTCCCAGATTTCATTTTTTTGTTCTTAGCTCGTACTGCTTTCTTATTTTCTCCATCTTCACCAACTTCCATCTGTTTCATGATGATACAACTGTCCAACATTTTCGCTTTGCTTTCTGCATTAACAGCATGCCTGTTGGATTTCACTAATTTCATTTCTTTTATCCCTTTTGCAACAGCACTGTCACCTTGATAACCCATCAGCTCCGTGGAAATGCAACTTTTAAATGTCGTGGCAAAATGTGGGTCATTATCAGATCCACTTTTGTTGGGATTGACTTTTCCTTCCTTTTTTCCCAGGCTAGAACCTGGATCCTTAATAGCACCACATTTGGAATACAGTTGAGTCGCTTTAGACAGTTGAGAGCCTGTAGCCAACTGAGAAATTGGCCTTACCAAGACCAGAAAATCACAAGTCAACACAGGTAAACAAAATAAGAACTGTTGCACAAAAATGAAATAATTAATCAAGATAATAGGGCTATAAACTTTTGATATCTTCATCATAGTTTCATAAATAAGAAACGGTACTGACCCATATCCACTAAGATCAGAGAAACATTATCATATGAAGCACATAAGCCACGTCAATGCTTAAACAAGCATTGAATAGAAAATGCCAGTGTTACGAAAATCACAAGATAAGAACAAACAGGAAAAGAACTAAATGCAATGCGGATAATACACAACATTAATAGCCTTTTCTGGCTTAATTGATGGTTCATTATTAGCCAACTTTTCCACGTCTAGTTACAAAGTCTTACCTTGGAAGAAGCACATTTCTGGAAACTGACTTTTCATGCCGAAAGGGGTGTGGTGGTAAATTATAAGACTTATTCATATGCTGACAAAAATGGCAAGCAAAAATGAGCAAACAGAATCAGTATAAACAATAGTTAAGGGGCTCATTAAGTTTCTAACATAACTAACACACCTTATGGGGCAACATCACTCCTGCTGGTAACCTGGGACAGTGAGGATGAAATTGAGGGTATCTGTAGAAAACAGATCTGACAAAAAAAAACACAGAAAAAGAAATTAAGGGATGGTAATGCAGTAAACAAAGTAACATTGCTACACTCAACAAACTTACAACACTTGATTGTTTGTAATCATTGGCATGCCATCAATAGGTGAATAAAGTTCCCCAGGCTGGACCGGATCAACAGAAACACAAATATATCCATTCATTCCACCACTACATTATTGAAATAAATGTGTTAAATCATCTATAATTTGCAAAATTATGGAAATGACGTATGGCATTTTAACCACTCCATAACATTAAAGAGAAATCAGAATATCAGTTCGAAATAGAAAATCAATAGAAGATTTCATTAGCAAGAAAATTTTTGAGAAAGCAACTGCACTTCAAATCAATAAAGACAGGAAAATAGCTGAGGTGCAATTTTTATTGGTAGCCACTAATACCATAAATAGAAAAAAACATAATTTAAGAAAAGTTTCTTTATTTGGCAATGATGGCCACTAAAGGCCACCAGCTGCTGACCATTTAGTTGGCCCCGTAAGAAATTGATAAAACAGATTGTCACCTTCAAGTATGAGAATTGTAACAGCAGGTTATGCAAAAGAAAAAGGAAACAATAGAGTGTAATAGAAAAGGAGTCCTTTAATCCAAAGATGTCTTCTCAATCACTCAATATAGAACAGAGAACGACACATTGAGAAATTGATTCACAGAAATGGAGAATGGCACCAACAGGTATAATACAAGACTGCAAATATATCTTCATTTCAGAATGAAATGATGTTTGTCCATGTGTGCACAAATTTCCAATAGAGCATAGCTGAATTTGAACCTTTTACATTTCTTTTTCAAGTCATGCAATTTGTCAAAAAGAAAGCACTTATTTTCCCTTGCCTTGCAGCTTTAATTGTGCAAAAACGTTTACCTTCATGTATAATCGTGGAACTGGAAAGAGGAATTAGATTTACAATAAATGACGACAAATTTTACAATCAAAGGAAAGCAGCAAAAATAGCAAAACTATGAATTCCATAATATGTAATGCTGATGAAACAACCAATTTCAATTATCACTCAAGTTAAACAGAAAAGTGAAAAGCAATGACTAGAAGTGCTGCATTCAGAAGCACTGAAAAAGTGGGAACATAAACCTGATTTGTGGGTCAATTTCTTTTTGGGTTTCATATCCTGGCAATTCTTTATGATCATTCTGTTCTGAAAAAGAAGTCATTGTGAATGCCAAAGGATGGGAGGAATGAACAAACAGGGTATCCATTCGGAAACTGTTTCTGTGTCTCTCTTCAACCTAAATTACAAATGAGTAGTAAAATGTTACCGTACAAAGATACCGCCAACTTCACTCACAGTAAATTTGAAACAAGGGTAACAAGTTCTATACAAAGTGATAACTGTTCATCACATAGCATTACGAACCTACATAACCAGCTATATAAAGTTCAAGCAATCCAAGGACCTTTTTACGCTCCAGCCAAATTTTAGACTCCTATAATGATAGGAATGATACCTGTTTTAACCACATATACGATTCCTACTGTCTCAGTCCGAAATTTGTAGTTTGTTCTTGATTTCCACTATTTTCTACTGCATTAGAAGCAACCAATCGGCTTCCAGCTGTACTCTTACGAACTACACTTCTTTGTTACTTATTTACATTCTATTCATTTCATGTCTGCTCCTAATTTCCTAATGACCATAATCATGCTTTTTTAAGAAGATTAGTACTATTACACCTTTACTTTGGTTAACTAGACTACATCTTATCAAATTACATTTGAAAACCATGTTGGAGGCTGCGCTGGTTATGTCTTTTGTATTCTTAATATTGACTGGGTTGCAAGATGATAATAAAATGAATTGCACGAACTTTAAGTTAGCACCATTACACAAGCAAACATGAGTGGATCAACGATTTACTTGCCTTAGAGTAAAAAGCTCTGGGACACAAAGCATGCATGCAGCCTAAAATTTTAAACCAATGATAAGTAGAAAAAAATTCAAAGAAATATAGAACTTACAGTCAACGTATGCTCCACCTTTGCAATCTCAGAAAGAAGTCGAGTCTCTTCAACGAATGGCAATTTACAAACTGCCTGTTATTTGACACACAACTCCGCATCAAGAGTAAAAAATTTAAGTTGATAAGCATATTCTTTCGGAAGAGGTACCGGCAATCATGAAATGTCCATAAGTTGTAAAATATTAACATACCAAACAGATTCATATAAATATGCCTAAGTCAATATCTACTTCAACAAACATACATGCACATACATAAGTTATATAGATTTTTCAACCATAACCAATTTTAAGCACCCACAAAGGATCAAGAATCAAAATTCACCTGCCAAGGAGCACGCTTTCCTTCCATGTCAAGCTCAAATTCTGCAAGAGTATTCAACAATTAATTGTCAACATAAGATATCCTGAATCACCCACTATATTAACTCATATAACTATACCTGTGGGATAGAAATCCAATATGGGTGATGATGGATCTGTCATCAATTTCCTATAAAACAATGGAAGAGCGTGTGCACTGGTGTGTACAAATCGAGTCAATTTCTATTTACAAAATTCAAAATCACCAAACATTACGAGTTATCATAAAAAGAGGGGGAAAAAAACCTTGCAGCAGGCAGTACACCCATTAATTGATCAAATGGTTTGAAAGGTTGTCCCAGCGTGAAGTGAATGTCCAAATTATCAATACCATGAAAATCTGTGGCAAATGGTGCATAATGATATGGATAGAACCTAAAAGAATTGTTCATACAATTAGAGATGATCTTTGAACAGTCCAAGAAGGCAAACATAGATGGATGATGTTAAGTTTTTGCAAGCCAACAGCATTCATATTGCACCCATGTCCCATAATTCTACAAACTAAGAATGAAAGAGGAATCATGTTGGTTATAGGTGACAAGGAACATAATAGGATGGATTGATTCATGTATTGAACATAGTACTTCTTCCGATTCACAATGCAAGTAAGGACCCAAGTCAACGAAAGCTCCAAAAGTATGTTCTGAAACAACAAGAACATCTGATCATGTTGAAAAATACAGCAGGCAATTAGAAGCAAAATTCCTCAAATCTTGAAGGGAATTAACGTAGCCCATTGGGCTTGATCATGATTACCTTGATCTCGGAACATTCAATTTAATCAATATGTCATCAAACTAATCAAGTAAAAATATCTCATCCAACTAGATCCTGCACCACTTTACTTTTAAACTAGTCAATGATCTCATAATTATTTGCTGATTGACCTAGCAAAAAATAGATGTAGCCGGGGAAAATCTCCACTGATTTGGCTGTCAGACATTTAATTTTCATGAGCATATAAACATGAAGCCTATAAAAGCAAGTGAAAGCACAGCATACCATTTCCACGAGCATACCCCTTCATAGTAATAGCGCATGACCCAACATATCCCTTCCACAAATTTAAAAACCTACATATATAGCAATAACTGCATTAAAGATAACCGACAAAGCAACTAAACAAAAACAGATCATGACTCAATCAACACACGGGACAAATGAAAAATGATTGTGCATCAAACAGACGAGGAAATCAGAAACAAAAATAAAAAATTTTCAACAGCAGTCAAAATCAAGAATATGTGAACAGTCAATCCTAAGTTTTTACATTATCAGAGCTCTCAACATCAGATACAAAACTAGAGCTACAAATAAACCTATAAATGCAAGCAAAAACTAGTTTATTCAAGGATAACTTGCTCAATCCATTTGCCTCACCGCATTACTACGAATTCTGTGACGCTCATCCTCTGTCTGAGCCTCAAATTTTGTATCATAGAATCTTACCTTCCAATCCTCTTCTTCCCGTCTTATCTATCAAATGGAATTTACGATAGGAGAATTAGAACCCTTTATTTTGTATATTCTGAAAGTATAAAGAACTAAAGAACAAAACTTAACAAGTAAAACAGTAGCTACTGTAAGTAAGAAGAATCAAGAGATTAATCTGTAATTTTAGATGTCCCCAGGCCAGGTTAGTGAAGTTTATGTAACACAACTTTGAACTCAATTGTACATTGAATATAACACAGACTTGAACAATTTAGAACTCTAAACAAAAAGAATAATCACATTTTCTGAATCTTGGCATAGGCTTGACGTCTCCCAGGTAAGAGTAGATCCATAGTTTCCATCAGTTTTTGTATTATTGTGGTAAAGAAATTGAGAATCAGAAGCATTAGAGACGGGCTTTTTTGCTGAAGCAAATCGGATCTTTCTGTGTCTGTTCTTTAGCCTCTGCCAACAGCAGAAATTAGTCTTCAAGATAATACATCAAAATTTATGTCAGTGCTGGTTAAATGGTTTCCAGATTACTAAGCCATAAATATTCCATACAAAATGAGTAATGATCTGTGGTACAGACATAATGAACAATGGGATGCTCAATTGGGAAAAAAAAATAGGGCAAAATTAAACAACTGGTAGATGATGAAGTGGATGAACGGACATGCATATATCATAGATTGAAAGTGACTTTTATGATCAAGAAACTAAATTAAAAAGTAAAAATTCAGAGCTAAGTCTGATTATAGATATGTCAACAAGTTATTGAGAAGTAAATAGGAACCTCTATACGCTTTCTCAAGATAGAAGATTCATGAGATCCCACAGCTTGTAGAAAGTGCTGCACCCTCGTCAAGTTTATCTACAAAACAAAGCCAGAAAAAAAAGCACTAACAAGTTGAGAAAGAAAAAATTTCAGTGATGCCTCACAATCAAAAATCATGTAGACGATGCTGTGTGGAATGTAAATTAGATTAACATAGCCACACAACTGGCAGACACTTGACAACAATGGTCCAGTTTAATATCATCAATTGTATAGTTACAAGGTGCATTTTATTTTGAGAAAAAGATAATGGATCTATGTATAATCTAAGATGCCAAGGATCTGGAATATAATCATCCAAAACTGCTTTTAAAAGAGAAAAACAACATGAATGTCTTATCACTTAAGATCTTGATAAGCAATTCCAAAGAAGGTGTAATTTAAGCAATGTCCACAATAAGTCTGGTCACATTATGGATGCCCTCAATGTAGTTGGAAGTTTCCTTAAAACATCCTTCAACCGTGAATCATTATAGCAATAAAAGGCTGAGTAACACACCCTCGCACTCATAAATGAATTATTATAGTAATAAAAGGCTGCAAAGCCTAGCAAAAAGGAATACAGATCATGTGCTACCATGTCAATGTGGTTGAAAGAACAAAATCATTATACAATTGTGGATAGTCTAATATTGGGAAAATCAGGCTGTACATTCCTGTGGTTTGATCCATTTTAGAGAAGGGTTACGTAGTCTAAAGTTAATTTTGTAATGAAAACCCTTTTGGTCAGTCTTCCATAAAAATCATTGATCATTGAGCGTTCCAACAGTGTTGTTTCCCCAAAACACCAGTCTATTTGTCCAACAAAAGGTCATCTCAATCCATCAACAACATCATCTCCACTAATTGAAACAATGTCATTGATCTTTAAATCTTTCTCCCCTTCAACATAGAAAACACATTCTCTGATGGTCTAATATGACCTTTTGTTGGAGTTACTTCCCACATGAAATAACATTGTGAGAAAACAGCATCGTACGGGTGTTCCCTGTTAATTATTTTTATGCAAAACAGAAAGGGGGACTTCAAGTTGAAATCTGCTAGCATGAGATTGTTACTTTCTTGAACTGAAATCACTTAGAAGATTAGATGTCAATAATCTTGTCCCGTAGAACAGTCATTAGATGATCCATGGGTAAAAAACAAAAAAAAAATGTTTTAGTAGCTATATCAGTAAGGTTTTTCAATAGTCATCTGCTCTGTTTTTAATTTACACCCAGCTCTTACATACTTCTCATATAAAAAATAATCAAATGAATAAAGAGAATATTGAAGGAAACACATGGATCATCCAAAATGGATTGAATATGTGGAGATACCTCCCGATCAAAGAGCAAAAAAGAAAAGGAAACATGATATCATATAATGAATTGATTATCAACTTAATGAGCAACCAACCAAGATAATCAAGCTAATCATTAGACAAAAAATGTCAGCAAACATGAAATACAATATAGCATACATGTGCCAACAAAAACTAACAAACAAATAAAGCACATAGTTAAATGAATACAATATGATGAAAACAGGAATTTAAGTAGAAATATTCAAGCAAGTCAGCTTTACACATAAGCATTGAGCTACACACCTCAAAAGAATTGGTTAAGTAACCACCCATCTGAATAAATTCCTTTTTGTAAACCTTCATTAGCAAAGTAATGGCTCCCTATCAAAATCAACATTATTAGCAATTGAATAAGCACAACATATAGTGCTTTACTTGGGTAATGCAATTGGCAACAGTATGAAACAACTAAAGTAGTTTCATATTAGGTTATATAGGTTTCTGTTAAGTATATACATAATGATCAAGGGTTATCACTTCATTTTTCTCATTGGTTACCAATCAGAAATTTTTTTCTTCCACAAAATATGATTAATTTGCATCTAAGAAACAAAATCAGTATATACTTCTCTAAAAAACGCACATAGACACACAAAAGGCAGCTTTTGTTTCCCAACCTGACCTATTCCCAGTAATGGTAAGGATGGAAGAAAATCATTCCCAATGAACAAACACATGAAGACAAAATCGTCAATTAAACGCTCTGGGTCTGCCTTCAGCTTAGTGGATGGGATCCGCATCTCACGTGCTAAATACTTACGCAAAACTTTAATGCTGAGAAACTGCAACCAAATATGCCATCAAAGCTGGCAATGTTAAACCAGAATATGATGTAGATGATGAGGCCAAGAAAAAGGTTTGGATGAGGTGTGCAAGGAAGTAAAGAGTCTTAAATTCAATCACACAACAGCAAGACCATTGATTGTATGTTTCCAGAATCATCTCTATCAATCTTATGTTATCCTCAATAAGCAAAAAAATTAACTAGTCTCCTTTCCTATTTGAAATTAATAAGTCAGAATGCCTAAATTTCCTATAAATAGAAATTTGAAATAGAAGTTACAGAAGCACAAGGATCATGAACTTCATATAGTATTCATCAAATGCTGACAACCAACACTAGTAACTTCTCCAAAAATTTTATATGCTTAAACCATAAGAAAGTTTAATCACATCAAGTTGATTGCTCAACAGCATAAATTACTTGGTTTTTATGGTTAAGCCACATGCCCAAATCTTTATCTTTATGTCAGCAAATAGCTACTGCACCTATAGATGAATTTCCCATGTGGATATGATGCAATAGTTTTCAAGTGACTTCTACAGTTAGGATTTTTTAGAAATGATATCATATCTTAACAAAACAAATGTCTAATATTGCTCTGCTCTATTACATCTGTTCTTTGTTTTTGCTAATATCGTACACACTTCAGTCAATCACAGAGATAATGCACATAGTCATGTGTTGATGTTGTACCAATTACATAAGATGAACAATGAAATTCATAACCTTAAATCTCAACCCCATGATGTAGTCCTCAACATTTTTGATATATCGAAACTTCCCAGTTTTTTTCAGCCAGTAGACGCGTATCCTCTGTGTTTTCAAAGAACCTTGTTTTGATTTGTCTTTGCAGATAAGGTCCTATATCAGCAAAATTAGGAGTTAAATGTGGACCATCCTCCTTACATTCTGGTCATCATCTAACATGAGAAACAAGTTTGGAATAAAAATTTCTTTCCATGAGTTCGATACACATACCTCTCTCAAAATTGTGAAGTGAATTTCATGAGTTGCTAATCCAAGCAGGATCAAATCTGCGTCCTAAATAGCACAAAAGAAGATGTAAAATTGGCCATGTCCAAGTTGAAACTCAACCAAGAACACAGAGGGCAAGTCATTTACCATTCCATACAAGCAATGGTGTGTATTAGGATCAAAGCCTGGTAGATTTCTCTGCAAGCGGATGTAAGACATTATCTTATGCTCCCCCTCACCAGGTACATTGGCATCAGAAAGAATGACCTAAGAACCCACATGCATTCACAAGAAATGTTATTGGAAAAACATCCAAGGCACAAATTTGAAGACAGTGATTTTATTTTTTTGGTATTTGTGTGTAGATGGTAAGAGGGAGGGAAGTAGAGAGAGATGGAGCAAAAGCTAGTTCTCCCTTCAGAATATCAAAGCTACCTTTATCCCTTTCCAACCCAAAACCGTATTCATCCTCAAGCGTATGTAGTATCGAAGAGCTGATGATAATAAATCCATAAACTCAGTTCCAGGTGTGATCACATTTGAATCTAGCTTGTTTGGTTCCTTCTCCAGCAAGGCCTGGCAGTAATCAGAACAAATTTTTTAATGAATACACAAGAGCATTGCAAAAGAAAAAATCCAAATTTTGTGAGTGGCCATGGCAACACGTTCCACGTCTTATGACAGATGTAAGACTCACATCATGAGCAGCCCTGAAACGCCTTGATCGCTGTTGATTCATCTTAGCTCGTGGGGCAACGCCATCTGCATATGGTCAAGTCATATGTGTTTAAGACACAATGAGAACAAAAACTCAAGTCATATGTGATTAAGACAAAATGAGAACAAAAACTAACTCATAGAAAGCGCAAAAAAGAAGCTATTGCAAAACAACAGTAATTACCAAGTGCCATGAAAATAAGTTTGCGAGGCCTAACGATGGAGAAGATCTTATCTATGTATTTAAAAACTGCTTCGAAAACTTCTTCGTATGTAGTTGGAGCAGGCTGTTACATAAAGCATAAGAAAACTAAACACTTGAGAAAGAACGGGACAGGACAGGACAGAACAGAACACAGGTAGGTAGGTAGTTAATTACGAGTGCTTGAGGAGGGTGGAAACAGGGGTGAATGATGCCATTCATGTCGAGATAGAGGTTGTCGAACTCGACTCCATTGGGGTTTGGAAGGGAAGTGTCTACTGGTACTGAAACACCGTCAACCACCTGAGGAGGTTGCTCCTTCACATCTATCGTTATGCTATGGTACTTTTGACTCAAATACCTGAAGAATGAAGGTATTCCCATTGTCGTGTCGTCGGCGGCGGCCAAGTTGCGAAGTCACACTATCATTCGCTTCCAACTAAACCTAAAGAGGCTGTTACCTTAGGGTTTATATCCCTGTTAATCCCAACTGACGAAGTTTTCGACCCAAGCAAATAACAAAGTTGTAAAAGTTTAATCAATTAAGTTAAAACAAATTTTACATATTAATAAATCTTAATAATATTAATCCGTTCTAATTTTTAATTTATAGTCAAAATAATCTGACATTAACGCTTCTGTTAACGTATAACAAACATTGTCATATTAACGATTATAACAACATTGTGAAATATACAGTAAGTAGTAGAAACTCTCGATTTGGTCTTTTACTTGGAGAATTTATTTGAACTTCTTCCTCGTAGATATTTGGACAAGTAGTTCTAAAGACGCGAGTTTTTTTCTCTGTTGAGCTCCATTGCAGTGTTTTAGTTGTCATAATCCAAGAAACAAAAATTAGGTTTAGTTCCCTGATTTATGGACTCTTAGTCTTTACGTTAGTAATGTAAAGATTGAGCTAAGGAATTTTCTATTACCTTCTTATCAACATAACAAAATTGTCATGATCAGGAGATAGTTGGACTTTATTAGTTTCCCAAGGATAAGGTGTCACTTTCTTTGAATATTGGAAAAGAACAAATTGCGAATCCAAAAGATCACAAACATTTAAGGTTATATTTGGTTGAAATTTTATTAATAAAATGTAATATTATTTTGTTGTTTG
>JANKYF010000006.1:36239127-36254335 GCA_029829435.1 Erythroxylum hondense
CGTCTTTTAATGTTAGACCCCACATCCTACCCGTAAGTGTTTGCGGGTTATACCGCGGCGTGTGTTTGCGGATTATACCGCAGCATCCATAGGAATCGAACTTGCGACCCCTCAAGATTTTGTTGTTTCTAAGAACAATCTTAAGAGACATGTTCTTAAACAATTTCCCTTGCTTCTTTCATCTCCTTATTAGTGCAGCGAAAATTTTCCTAAATACAAAGTTCTGATAAAGTTTCAAGAACTCGAATGAGCCCTTGCCGCTGCAACTTTAAGGATGTCCAACAACACAAAGGGCACAAAACCATCAACAAAGAGATTCCTCTTATATTTCATTCACACATATTTTAGAGACAACTGTACATTATTCCTCAAAACACTAACAAAAGATAATGTTCAAACAGACTTTGCTCCTTAAAAGACCCCCCAATTTCCTAACTGCCCTATACCAGGTCCAAAACAGACAGATGTGTCCCTGTAGTCGATCAGTCTGTGTCTCAGTTTTATTTCTCTTCGGCACTCTACTAGGGAAAAGAATCATGGTCACCTAAGTCATAACTTTGTGTTTGTTGCTATCTTGATGCCTCTTTTTAAGGTCTTGGTGCCTATTAGCAGCGTCATCTTGAGTGTCACTACTTGTGCCAATATCCTCTTCTCTCATCAGATATTTATCGACCTGCGAAGCAGTTTGTCGTCCCTCAGATATGGCCCATACAACGAGAGACTGACCTCTTCGGCAATCACCGGCTGCAAATATTCCTTCCACGTTTGTGGAGAACCGACCATATTCTGCCTTGAAGTTCGAACGATTGTCTTTCTCCAAGCCTAACTTGTCTGCAACATTCTGATAAGATCAAACGGGAAAAATTTTAATGAGCCTATGTTCAATTGGTTCAGGTACATTTGGATATGATATAACAAATGAATTTTTTTCCTTTTCAGGGATTCGTAAAACAGGACACTAACCGATTCAGGACCAAGGAATCCCATAGCTAATAGGACAAGGTCTGCATTAATCATTTCCTCACTGCCTTCTACCTCCTTGAACTGAAATCTTCCACTGGCATCCTTCTCCCATTGTACACGAACAATTTCTAGTCCTTTAACATTACCATTTTCATCTCCAATAAATCGCTTAGTTAAAACCTCATACGACCTTGGGTCTTTTCCAAATTTAGTAGCAGCTTCTTCGTGTCCATAATCCACACGGAATACACGAGGCCACTGCAGAATTGACGAGATTATAGGAAGGAAATATAAAGGACAACAAAATATACGATATCTTTCTGTTTTCAAACATGGAAAAAAGGCATATGCATATACAAAAGCAAACTAACAAACCTATCGGCATCATTGCTAATGGAAAATGTGACGGAAGATAAAATTTGCAAATCATCAAAATGCTACCTCTAGACGCTTACCAATATGAAAAAGGTTCATGCTAACACATGCTGAATAGGTATAGCAAAGGTTAGAGAGTCAAACCTGTGGCCATGGATTTCCAGGAGCTCTAGTCTGTGGTGGCTGTGGTTGTAGCTCTAGATTTACAAGGCTAGTACAGCCATGTCGAATGGATGTTCCAATACAATCTGTCCCAGTGTCACCTCCACCAATTACTACCACTTTCTTTCCCCTAGCAGAGATGTATTTACCATCCTCTAGATTGCTATCTAGCAAGCTTTTTGTATTCACATGAAGAAACTCCATGGCAAAATGTACACCAGACAACTCACGGCCTGGTATGGGAAGGTCTCTGCAGAAGAAAACTTGATGAGAACAGATACATTCCATATATTTCAACTACTATGCCAAGAACCAACTTCTAAATTTGATGAACTTCTTATTGCTTTGGGATGTGTTGAATTACCTTGGTTTTGTGGCTCCTACAGCCAAAACAATAGCATTATTCTCCTCTTGAAGCCGGTCAAGAGAGTACAAAGGATCAATTCCAACATTAGCATTGACCACAAAGTTGATGCCTTCCTCTGCCATTAGGTTGACTCTTCGTTGGACTATATCCACCTTGTCAGCCTTCATATTGGGAACTCCATACATCATCAGTCCTCCAATTCGGTCAGCTCGTTCATATACAGTAACTAAATGACCCATTCTATTCAATTGATCTGCAGCAGCCAAACCAGCCGGTCCACTTCCAACAACTGCGACTCTTTTCCTGAATCAAAGGTGTATCCAAGCAGATTTCCATTATTAGAAGCTTAAACACCTCATGCATGGGGTCTCTAGTCACAATATTAGTTGATTTTAATGAGGGTTCTGTCAAAGTTGGCACGAAAGTTTAGTTTACATTTCATCAACTCATTGTGAAATAGACAGGCAGCTGTGGGGACAAATTGTACTTGGTTATATCATCCAACTATTACTCAAGGTCGTGAAATATCCTGGGAAAGAGAAGGAACATACCCAGTTCTTCTAAGGGGAGGCCGTGGTTTCATCCAACCCTCTTCAAAGGCCTTGTCAATAATTGCACATTCAATGTTTTTGATAGATACAGGATTCTCAATAATACCGAGGACGCAAGAGCCTTCACATGGTGCAGGACACACACGGCCAGTAAACTCTGGGAAGTTATTTGTCTCAAGAAGCCGATCCAATGCTTCTCGCCACCTATTTTGGTACACTAACTCGTTAAATTCTGGTATTTTGTTTCCAAGAGGGCATCCAGAGTTCTCCTGCATCATTTGATACATTCAGTTTTAGTAGCTCAAATGAATAAGGTCGTGATTTAAAAGATTTTAACAGACATCCAGAATCCATAGGGAGCCCACCTGGTGGCAGAAAGGTGTACCACAATCCATGCAACGAGCTGACTGGGTTTTTAAAAGTAGACCAGGTTTTGTATCCTCCATAACTTCATTCCAGTCATTCATTCGGACAGTAGGATTCCTGTATTTAACACCCTCACGCTCATAAGCTATAAAACCACGATGCTTAACAGCATCATTCACCCGTGTTGGCCTCCTCACTTGTTCAGTTGCTACCTTCTGTAAATTATCAATCCACATTAGATGCAGAAGATAAATGCAGATCACCAAACAATGAAAGATTGATGAAGCCACTAAGTAAATAAATTCTTGATTCTCAACCAAGGAAAAAATTAATAAAGAAATGTTTGGGCAACCTAGGTGGTGTCAAATAATTAGAAATAATTGAAAAAGCTTCTCATGTTAACAAATGAACAGATTTCACTATAATATTACTGAGAATAAAGGAAATAGTTGTAATTATGTTATTAGGAGTCTGCAGCTTCAACTATGCGGTCGCCAACAGGAAAGGAGGTGTACAACACAAGGGAAACAGAGTCATAGTTCAAAAGGATGTGAAACAAGAAAAGCAAGGTTTTTTCTTTTATTTTCCTGTGTAGGAAGCAGGTAGAGAATGTAAAGATGTACCCTGCTTCACAGGAAAGAAAAGATTGGGAAGAGAATTCACCTCAATGGATGTGCCATTCAGAGATGCAGTTGCTAACTTCTTCAGCTCCTCAAAAGCATCTTTCTCCATCAATTCTGCTTCATCTTGCTCTTCAGCTTCTTTGGCAGCCTCCTTCAAGGCTGTTTCTTGTTTCATGTTTGCTAAAACCCGTTTGTAATCCCTAGGGAAAACTTTAATAAATTTAGGGAGAAGATTGTCAAAATCTGCAAGAACTTCTCTAGCTAGCTGGCTACTTGTGTGTCGTTGATGTTGCTGTATCATCATTCTTAGAGTCATTATGTCCTCTTCTTCTTCCACTTTATCCAGGTCTACCAGCTCGGTGTTACATCGAGATCGGAACTTTCCATCAGAATCCAAAACATAAGCAATTCCACCACTCATACCTGCAGCAAAATTTCTGCCAGTTTTCCCAAGCACAACGACAGTACCACCGGTCATGTATTCGCATCCATGATCGCCAACACCTTCTACAACCGCTTTTGCCCCAGAATTACGGACGCAAAATCTTTCTGCTGCCATTCCATTTAAATATGCTTCCCCACTTATAGCACCATATAGAGCCACATTACCAATAACGATGTTTTCTTTTGGGTCAAAAAGGCTTCCTTTTGGAGGATAAACTACAATTTTTCCACCAGATAATCCTTTACCAACATAGTCATTAGCATCACCTTCCAGCTCCAGCATGATACCAGGGCAAAGGAAAGCTCCCATACTCTGCCCTGCACTTCCTGTTAGTTTAATATGAATAGTATCTGCAGGAAGCCCTGCCAAATTGTAACGCTTAGTGACTTCATGGCTAAGCATGGTCCCAACAGCACGATTAACATTGCAGATTGGCATTTCAATGTAAACAGGAAGCTGTTTTTCCAGAGCAGCTTCAGAAAGCACTATGAGCTCTTGATCTAAAGCCATGTCCAAGCCATGGTCCTGCTTTTGAACACAATACTGGGCAGCTTCAGGGCGAATGTCAGCAGCAGGTCTCAGTAACAAGGAAAGGTCAATATTTTCCAGCTTCTCGTTGTGCTGGATGACTTCTTTATCAACTTCTAGCATGTCTGATCGACCAATCATTTCAGTTACTTTACGGAAACCAAGCTCAGACATTATCTCCCTAAGCTCCTCTGCTAACATGAAGAAGAAATTGATAACATGCTCAGGCTCTCCTGCAAACTTTTCCCTCAGGACAGGATCTTGAGTTGCAATACCAACAGGACATGTGTTTTTGTGACACTTCCGCATCATGATACAGCCAAGTGTTATAAGGGGTGCAGTGCTGAAGCCAAACTCTTCTGCACCAAGAAGAGCAGCAATTGCAACGTCTCTTCCAGTTTTCAGTTGGCCATCTGTCTGAAGAATAGTACGACCCCGAAGATCATTGGCAACAAGTGTTTGATGGGTCTCTGCTAAACCAAGCTCCCATGGGAGCCCAGCATTCTTAATGCCCGTCCATCGGGATGCCCCAGTACCCCCATCATGACCTGAGATCAGTACATGGTCAGCATGCCCCTTTACCACCCCACTGGCAATTACTCCAACACCAGCTTCAGATACCAGCTTCACACTAATGCGAGCCGCTGGATTAGCATTCTGCAGTGGAAAGTAATAGTATTAGGATGAAAGAGTAAGTGCAAATATGTTCCATTTTCAGGAGAATATTAGAGTTGTTCAGACCATGTAACATGTGCATGTGTGACAAAACTCTGGCAAAAGATTGAAACAATAGATATACAGTCATGAAAAGCCTAAGTATATAAAGAACTCAACACATATACCTTAAGATCATGAATTAGTTGGGCAAGGTCTTCAATTGAATAGATATCGTGATGGGGAGGTGGACTTATTAGTCCCACTCCAGCAGTAGAATTTCTGGTTACTGCAATGTCCCCTATCACTTTGTGACCAGGAAGCTCACCTCCTTCACCTGGCTTCGCCCCCTATAAATCAAGGCAGGAATGGTCAAAACAAAATCATTGACAAAAAATTAACAGATTCAGTTGGTATTTAACCTCACCAAATGCCAAAGTAGCTATCAGTTAAAGATGCAATGCACCCAGGGGTGCTTTGCAGACACAGCATCATCTGCCATGAACATAAATCCATAAACAATAGGAACCTCTATTCCAAGAGGAATACAGGGGCAAAAATAGGAACAGACAAACCCAATTCCAAATTAAAAGGGAAAACATGAATGGGATCATCTAAGTCATAGGTAGGTTATTTAACAGGTACCTGAGCCATCTTGATCTGTAGCTCATCAGCATTAGTCAGGTAGTAGCTTGAAACTCCAAATCTCCCACTTGCAACCTGCTTAATTGCACTTCTTTTTGGGTTCAACGACCCATCTGCAAGAGGTTCCATGCGAGATGGCTGCTCACCTCCCTCACCTTTGAGGAGGATAAATGTGAGAAGCAAAGGAAATTGAATTTGGGGAGAAATATAAGCAAGAAAAGATGATAATTAGGCAGCATAAAGAATTACTTCAAAAGTATTGAAGTAATAAAATCTCATGCCATGTAAGACATGATTTTTGTACTCAATTTTTCCTCAAAAATTGAATATCACAGATGCAGAACATAAAGAAAGAATGTTCACATATTATGTGTACCAGTATTTGATTTCCCTCCAATTTTGTTCATAGCCATAGCCAGTGTTGTGTGGGCCTCCAGGGATATTGATCCGTAACTCATAGCTCCAGTGCAGAAACGCTTCACAATCTCACTAGCTGGTTCTACATCCTCTAGAGGAACTTTTACTTCTGACTCTCTAAACTTCAACAACCCACGCAAGTTGCAGCTTTTGTTCAACTCATGAATCCTTTTCGAATATTCCTTATAAGCTGCGACACTATTACTTCTGGCAGCTTCTTGAAGCTTTGATATGGCAAGAGGATCATTCAGGTGAATTTCACCACCTTTTCTCCAGTGATAGTCACCGGGATTGGGCAGTGCTACAGCTTCTGCACTTCCAGGAGGGAAAGCCCGAGAAGGAAATGCCAATTCGTGCAAGTGAAGTGAATCACGGGCAAGGGTCTCAAATGTTGCCCCCTCTACTCTGCTTGGGGTTCCAGAAAAACATTTCTCAATCACTTCTGATGAAAGACCAAGAGCTTCAAAAATTTGAGCACCCTTGTAGGAGGCCAGAGTTGATATTCCCATTTTTGCCAGAACCTTCATCATTCCATAGTTGCTAGCCTTGAAATACTTCTTGACAAGTTCATCCTTTGAATGGAACTCACCAGTAGACTTTGGTGGGATCTTTCCATCCACCTGCAACCTCCAAATGGCCTCTATAGCTAAATATGGGCAAATTGCATCTGCACCAAATCCAACCAATGTACAGAAGTGATGCACTTCACGTGGCTCAGCTGAATCAACAATCAATCCAATTCGAGTGCGAGCCAGCTTTTTAACCAGATGGTGATGAACAGCACCAACAGCCAAAAGTGAACTTACAGCAACACGTTCAGGTGAGAAGGCTAGACATCCAAACACAAGCAAATAACAAAATTAATTACATAGCTTATAGTTGCATAATTATTACATATTTTAGACTGGGGAACGGCAGAAGCATAGAGAGAGGGAGTGAGAGTTTTGAAAGATCAATAACTTGGTGATCAAAGCTTTCATCATAATGCACTTGAGAAGTTCCAGAGACCGGATAATACCTCTGTCAGAAAGTACTAATAAAGTATAGCCTTCCTTAATTGCTTCAACTGCTTCAGCACATATCCTATCTAATGTCTCTTCCAGTCCTTTTCTCCCACGATCCTTTGCATAAGTTATGTCAAGAACTGAACTTTTCCATCCTCTATAATCCATCAATTTAATTGCCTCCATCTCATCAATGGACAAGAGGGGACCTTTTAGTGAGAGACGATGGCATTGTTCTTCACTTGTTTCTGTTAGATCACCTTCAGGTCCAATCATGCATTCCATGGAAGTCACAATCTTCTCTCTAATAGGATCAATTGGTGGGTTTGTCACTTGAGCAAACATTTGCTTGAAGTACTCGGATGACAATTTTTCTCGGTTAGACATAACTGCTAAAGGAGCATCATTTCCCATTGAACCAAGAGCCTCTGTAGCATCTTTTACCATGGGAAGTAACAGCATCTCCAAGGCCTCAACAGTATAACTATATAGTGATAATCGAAAAATATCAGAATCATTATATATCCCATGAAAACAATCGTGTATATCACATTAGAGGGTGGAAAAGCATACAGCACTACATACCCAAAAGCTTTTAATGGTGCCAGTAAGCCATGAATGCCCATGTTCTCCATATTGTCATCTTCATTAGATGCCTTCAAGTTGCAGAAGAAACAAATCACAACTAGGAATCACTAAAGTAGAGAAATTAATTATCCAACAATGAACAATGTAATTCTTACGGAAATAACACCAGCTATGACTGGAGCAACCCTTTCAGATTCAAGAACAGAGTTAACTATGTCTTTAAGCTCAATCTTTTGCCTCTTTAACCAATCTCCATATGGCCTAGCAAGAGAATATTGCTGCTTTAAGGATTCATCATCTACAACAATATGCTTGTCAAAATCAACCAGGAGCATCATTCCAGGATTAAGTCTTCTTTTGCTTAGGACATCTTCAGGCGGAATGTCTACAACACCAACTTCACTAGCCATAATAACTCGTCCACTACGAGTAACATAAAATCGACCAGGACGCAACCCATTACGATCAAGTGTAGCTCCCAGGTAACGCCCATCCGTAACTGTTAAAAAATATACCATGAGCAAAAGCAGTAAAACTTCAAATGGAGAGTACGTAAAATGTTGAAGCGACTAACATGAGATAAGAGCAGGTCCATCCCAAGGCTCCATGAGAGCTGAGAAGTATTCATAGAAGGCCTTCCTCTGAGGGTCCATATTTTTATCATTTTGCCAGGCTTCAGGTATCATCATCATGACAGCTTCAGGGAGATTTCGTCCAGCTCGAACAAGAAGTTCAAGTACACCATCAAAAGCCCCTATCAATCAAAGAATTGGAAACATAAATCTATTGAATCACGAAAAGAAATTAATCTATATAATAAACATTTTAGGGCTTTAAAACTTAACATGAAAAGAATTTACCTGAATCAGAAGAACTAGCATCCACTATGGGAAGAAGCTTCTTCATCTCATCTTTTGACAGGCCAAGCTCCTTGCACTTCAATAGACCCTCACGAGCTTTCATCCTGAACAGCAATGTTCAGGATCATTTCATAGTACAAATTTTATTATTTTATCCCTTCAATAGATTTGCACATTTAAACTAATTGCCATGAGAATATATATCCCAGGAAACAACATACTGACCAGTTTACATTGCCTCTGAGTGTGTTAATTTCCCCATTATGGCCCAAGATTCGCATAGGTTGAGCACGATCCCAGCTAGGAAATGTATTGGTAGAAAATCTTGAGTGTATCTGCACCAAAAGACGGAAGAGTCAAAGATTGAAATTTGGCCTGCTTCAAATTGTCAAATGATGACACAACTTGCCCAAAAGCACACATCAGGACTTCAAAATCTTGTTACTGCAGTGCCAGATGCAAGAAATGGTTGAATCAATAATTTATTCTAGCTAAAGAACTTTTTTTCTGATCAACCACCAATTGGTAGCGTATTCCTCAAACAACTGATCATAGAGGACTGCAGTAATTTTCTGCAAACATGACTTACTTCTGCAATGAGGTGTCTTACCAACTCACCCAAGGCTTCAGCATCCAAACTCAAATAGTTTTCAAGGAGTGGAAGAACTTAAGAGATCATTCAAACCTCAATGCCTCAGAAGTCATTCCTCAACCTTGCATACCTTCAGTTACCGGTGATTCCCATGCTGTTTGTTGAAGCATGAGTTAGTGGATAAAAAGACAAGTGAATGGATAATATATTTACCAGGGCCATGTAGCTCGTAAACCTTTCATTGCCAAGATCCTCATAGTAGTACTCGCTTAACTGTACAGGCTTTAACTGACCCTTGTAGACAACAGTCCTGCCGAAAACAAAAAGTGACAACATTGCTAAGATAAGTGCTAAGATCACTCCTGCAGTAAACTGTGTAACTTTGAGAATGACGAACCTTGAGGAAAGAGAGCATATATAAAAGTCCCTCACACCACCATGCTGGAGGTTTAATGCTGCTCGGATGGCTACCATGGACACTCTCCGCAGTATGTACATCTGTAGTGCAGTGCATAACGTGAATTAAGAATGCCAGACATTAGAACTAGAAGTCCAAAGTAGCCATCTAGTTTTAAAAAATCAGATTCCCAGCCCAGATAAGGATCTTCTGTTCAAGAATTTTCAAATTTGACTACTTGTGCAGAACTCAAGTAGAACATACAAAAATGGAAACGAGGAAAACCCAGTCCCCCAAAAAAGTAATCGATCAAACATTACCTGCTGTTCGAAGTCAGCTTTGGACCTAGGAGAAGGAGTAAGAAAAACTTGTTCAACCACAGGCTCAGTTTGCAAAGCAGCATTGCCTAACCCTGAATTATCTGTTGGAACCGATCGCCAACCAAGAACTGTATGCCCGAGAGACTCGGCAACCTTTGGCACAAATCACAAGATGAAGTTTATAGGATGGAGGGCCAACAGATTAAATAAATAAATGCAATACCGTAAATTACCTTTGTGAACACATTTTTGCTTTCTTCCCTTCGATTCTCTGAAGTGGGCAAAAAGAACATGCCAACTGCATATTCTCCAGGCGGTGGTAGGAGGAACCCAATATCCTTGGCAACCTGGTTGAGTGCAATTCAAGGAGGAACATCACCATGATTCATAAGTTGTAATTTGCAGTCACATGCACGAGGATTATAAAGTAAAAATAGAAAAGAAAATCCCCTTGCTCAACAGGAAGAAATCTTTCAAAAAAACATCTCAATAAATTCAGTTATTATAATAATTATTATTATTAGTAGTAGTAATAGTAAGATAACAAAAATCTTGGAACGAAGGAGACGCAGCCACATAAATAAACCAGTGAATAATTTTGAAAACATATATCAACATATACAAACAAAAAGGATGTCACACAATTAAAAAGATTTTCTTTTAAATCGTAAAATGATAATGATAAAAGTTCACCTCTCTATAGAAGTCATGAGGAAGAGCCAAAAGAATTCCAGCTCCATCACCCGTATTATTTTCACATCCACAAGCCCCTCTATGCGACATGCGTATCAACATCTCCAAAGCATCTGTCACCTACATCATCCATATCTCCATGAAAGCCAATCAAAAAACAAGAAAAATTGAATGATCATCAGTAATATCTATCCCTAACACACGAATCAAACGGGTATACGGAACACGTCTCTCAGCCTATTTAGCAAAATATAACGTCAAGAAGCACTCACCGTTTTGCGGCTGCTCTGGCCGGATAACTCCGCCACGAATCCGACCCCACAAGAGTCCTTATCAAAAGAGGGATCATAGAGTCCCAGAGGCGTCTCCGGCACGCCGGACAATGCTGACCGGACCACAACCCGGAGTTTCGGAGACCGACCCGGCCCGTCAGATTTCCAAAAGAGGAGTCTTTCCGATCGCAATTTGGTCCCAAAGAATTTGGTATCTACGGCTATGGAGGGCCTTTTTCCCGCAGCAAAGCACTGGACAGACCTAGAGCTCCAGCGAGAGAGTGCTCCGACATTAAGCTTCGGTGTGACAAAGGAGGAGAATGATGGTTTATTGTCCTTGGTAGGTAAGGCAAAAGGAGAGGAGGTTGGTCGTTGTTGTAGGACAGAGCTTGAGGTGGCCGACATTATTGACAAAACCTAAACAGTAGAGCTGATGGTGTGATCACAGTATTTATGTTGGAGATTTTCCTTAAGACAACCGAAACACTTTGATAAATAAATACGCACTGCATCCAGATCTGAGAAGATCACCAGAAGGTTTTTCTTTTGAACAACCAACAACAATGTAAAAAAACAAAAACCAGAATTGATTTAACAACGTAAAAAGCTGATACTTGGGATAAAACAATAACAACAATCAGATTTGATTTGATTTGATTTGATTGAGAAAACACAAGCTCAAGGGGCCGATCCAACCTAGAAATGAAGAGCGGAAAAAAAAACTAGGGAAGCAGTTGGGAGGGGGAGGGGGAGGCGGCGAGAGAGAGAGAGAGTAGGAGCAGGGGTAGTTCTCTAGGTAAGGAGAGAGCTCAATTTATAGAGAAAAGGAATAAGAAAATAGGAAAGACAGACGATGGTTGAAATTTTTTAACCGGAGAAGGAAGATTGCCACGTGTGGAGTTGCGTTATGCGGCACGAGACAGCCGCTCATGGGTGGGTCCTAGTCCAACACCAACCAACCCACAAGGATAGGCTTCGGCTTTGGCTTTGCTTCCTCAGGTGCTCGGCTTTGCTTTTGTAAACTCCCGTCGCCGCTCGCTTTATCAACACAACACTCCCCTTCTTTAAGATAAGTACAAAAGCATCGTAAAGATAATTTGATAGGTATATATTTCAGTCTTAATCTAATCAGAATTCTAACCTCTTATTATCTTATCCATAAAATTAAAATGAATCTTTATCTTTTAAAATCTTAACTCATAAATACGATAACTTTTTGTTTAGTTAGTGCGAAGATCCCGTACCCGTACGCGGCAAACCGTACGAGCGCCAATAACTGAACGCCAAAAGGCCTTTCCACAAAAAGAAAAGGTTAAGCTATTGTTTTTCTTTATATTTGCTGCGGCAAACGCAATTAATTCTCTTAATGCCACATTGAAAATGGAAGCATGTAAAGTCAGAGATGTTCTGGCACATAGAAATAAAAGGTTGAAACTAGCAGCTCCCCTTGTTTGTATTCTGTTTGTTTCTACTAATTGCAACGCCACTAAGCACCTTTGTCAATGCGCATTTAATGACGACTTCTTTTTCTTTTTTTTTAATTTCACCCTTAATTAATAAAATAATAACATCTCTCATATTTCATATACCCTCTCCTACTCCTACATGTGCTTTACATTGTTTCTACAAGTATGGATAGTTTTGCCTTATTACTAAAATGTTATATCAAATTATAGTTAAAAGAGCATAAAATTAATATTTTGAAATTTACAATTTATTTATATAAAGATATTGAATATTTTCTTTCTTTATTTATTGTTAAAAATTAATTTTTAGTATGTAACACAATGAATTATTAAGATGTGGCGGCTATTGAAGAATATTCAAATGTATTTTATACATCTTATTAGGAAAATATGAAGTATAACTAATGTGGTTAGTGAATTCTGATTGGAATTAGACACTTATATGAATCACAATTACTCCAAAAAGTTAAGAAAAAAATTATAGCATGCGAACTAACGAACATTTAAAGGATAAGTATTTGAGTTACTGACATTAAGATGGAAGGGCACTTCTTTGCTTAACAAAATAGGTAGTTCATTCCAAATAAGTTGGATAGGGTAATGGCAAACTTACAATAGATAATTAAATTCCCTAAAGGCAAAGTAGTTTTGGGGAACACTCTTTTCTCTAATCATCATACATCTCCATTTTTAATCTTTTTTCAAAAGTAAACATTCACTTCTCTTTCATATTCAATAATCACTTGGTATATGATGAGGGGTTTAAAGGAGCAATTTGCACATGTTTAGATTGCCATTGACAAGGCTTTCCATCCTTTATTTGTATTAGAAAGCATAAGAGAATCAAGAAGGAACTTAAGACACTCAACCCGTCCAAATACGACGCATTTAATTGTAGACAAAGCTAAAGAGAGGCTAAATCAAAATCAATATACACTCTTCATGGATCCCCCTCACCTTGTACTTCAATAAGAATAAAAGGATGTCATTTAGCTTTCTCTAATGGGGTAGAAGTCAATTATTTAATACTTAAACAGAGATCAGGATTACAATGGATCACTAATGGGGATAAGAATACAACTTTCTTTCACAAAGTTGTCCTTTCTAAAAAAAACCTTAATAGGATCATTTGATTGTAGAGGAATGATGGGACTTTGGCATTTTGAAGATGATCTTGTGCAAAACAATAAAATTTAAAAAAAAACTTTAGCTATTTTTTTAAGTCCCTTATCTTAGTTGATACATCTTCCTCATCCTTGCATCTTCCCAACTCCCTCAGCACTGATAGGATCCTTGTCTCAGATGTAGTTGCTCTTATCTTATCATTCAATCCCTCAAATGTGGAGAGAGCAATGTTCATCCTTAAACCAAACAAGGCTCTAGGTCCTGATAGGCTTAATATTTTTTTTTAAAGCATATGATTAAGCATATGATGTATATAACCATATTAGATTTATTTAATAAAGGATGCATGTTAAAAGAGTCTAATGAGACTTTTATTAGTCTTATCCCTAGGCTGACCAATTCAATGTTATAACACCATCTATAGAATCATCTTATAGCATCAAGGCTCAAGATAGTTCTTAAGCCTCTTATCAACATTCTCCAAGGAGCTTTTATAGATGGAAGACAAATTAGAGATAATATTCTCCTTATTCAAGAACTTTTCAAAAACTAGAAGAGGAAAAGTTCATTTAAAGCTCAACCCAAAAATTTATGTCCAGGCCCAAGCCTAACTCAAAGCTTGATCAGGTCTAGACCATGCCTGATTATTTTACTAATTTAACATTTAAAATAATATTTTTTACTCAAAATAATGTCATTTTATGTGATGTGAAACTTTTAAGCTTTGACGTGGCCTGTTCCAAATAGTCAAAACCTAAACCATGCTATACCTGAAGCCCAAAAATATTTTAGAAAAATCAAACCCGTTCTAAATTCATACGAACTCAGGTCGAATCTATTAACTTCGAGTTAGGTTGGGTCGATCCTGGGACACTAACTCCGTTAATTGGAAGTTCATCATCAATACCTACAAGTCTTTGATTTTCCTCCAACTTTCATTAATTGGATTAAGCAGTGTATTATAACTATATCCTTTAGCATCCACGTCAATGGAGCTCTAGTAAATGTTAAATGGACTAAAGTATTGAAGCAAGTGGATCTTTTATCACCTTCTTCATATTAAGCATATAATTACTGATTATATTGATTAAGTATGTGATCAATCAAGTAAGGAGTTTCAAGTACCATAACAGATGTAAGAAACTTGGTATATATTCTTAAATTTTAATGATTATTTCCTCCTTCTTTCAGGAGTTGATTCCCATTCTGTAAATGCTCTTATGCATACCATTAACACCTTCACAGAGCTCTTTGGTTTGGCCATGAATAAAGATAAGAGCCATGTATATGTCTCTTCTACTACATCTCATTTGTCTTACTAGATCTCTGGTTTAACTAGACTTCATTTTAAACAATGACTATTTTTAATTTAAAATTTAGGAAATAACTTCATTTTGATTTTCAGACTTCGAGTTAGGCAGTCTGAACCAAAGCCCAGTCTAAATTATAAAAATTTCAAGAAAAAGGCTAGAGCTAAACTCAGAACTCATTGAAGCTGATCGATATAATACAAAACAATTTTACACATTTTTCGATCAATATGGTATAAAATTTATAATGTTGATTAAAAGAGATAAAATATTCATTCAATTTTTAATGGGAATATGTAACATCCCGTTACTACTATCAAGGGTATTATGGTAAATTGGGACTGACTGATAGGATTGCACTGCATACCTTGACTGAGCATGTTACTGGCCTCTAATCATAGAGGAACGGGTTTATTGCATATGCATTTATTCATAGGTACATGCATTCATGATTTTCCGGTATGGATTGTGTATTGGGACTAACT
>JANKYF010000006.1:36282245-36292876 GCA_029829435.1 Erythroxylum hondense
AAATTACTAAAAAATCAATTCGATAGGAGTATTAAAATTTTTGAGAATTACTAAATATTTTTATAATAATTACTATTTTTTAAACAAGAAATTTGTTTCAACTAGATTTGTTAATTTTATTCAAATCATATTAATTTTACTTGACAACAATATTATTAATCTTTAGGTAATATGCACAATTAAGTCTACTTTTAATTTTATTCAAGTGAATTGCATATGTAGGGAAAAACCTTTAACTCGCTAGTACTAGCATATTTACTAAGTTAGATGGTTAGAACTTGTGAAAAAAGAAAGCAACTATTCGCATCAAATTATTTGTACAAGAGTTGGTATCAGCACTATGTATGTGTGTGTTACTGACTGTCACATCTATGAAGCTGAAGCTGAAATGTGTATTGCCAAATTGCTCTCATAGGTCTTGTTATTACACATAATCAGTGCATATATTCAGTATTCGATTGCCTCTCTAACGCATTAGTCGTGGATACTTTGTGTCCATATCCTTTTCATTAAAAAAATAATAATTAAACGCGGCTTTTCAAAGCCGGTTACTGACACAATCACACAAGTCCTTTTGTGTTTATAGAAAGAGACCGGGGACAGACAGGGAGTCCGTTGACAAGAATGAGTTGTAAGGGAGGTGTACGTATCTTATTTTTAGCGTAGCTGTCATGATCCCATAGTCAATTATGATGAAGGGTCGGAGATCAGTTAAGATAAATACAATGGTCTCATCAATAATATACGGGTAATGGAGCATGGCGGCTTTTGGTAACTCCAAAATTTAACAACTAAATGGAGCTTTGGTTTCCACATGTAAACGCTTTTGGCCATTTCATAATATCTTATTCGGTACTCTTTCAAGGTTTCAAAGGGCGGCCAGCCCCCATGTTAAATGAGGGATGAGCATTCGGATAATTTGAGTCTATTTTTACTATTCGGGTCTGTCCCGAATTATCCAAAATTTTTTTCCCTTACTCAGCCTGAACCTGAACTTTCAAATACCCGAACTTACTCGGCCTGTTTTACCTGAATTATCTATTTACTCGGCCTGATTTACCCGATTTATCCCGGCTCGATTTACCCGAATTATCATAATTACCCTATTTCATAATTCTTTTAAACCTAATTCGGGTAATACTCGAGCTTGCTTGAATTACCCGAAATTTAACATTTATTTATCCGAATTAATTCTAGCCGGGCTAAGTAATCGGGCAGGTCCAAATAATGCTCACCCCTAAATAAAAAGGAGGGGTTTATTTACCCGAATTAATTCAAATCGGGCTAAATAATCGGGCAGGTCCAAATAATACTCACCCCTAAATAGAAGGGAGGAGTCGGTCTCAGGTAGGGTCTAAAAGTGCAAAATGCAGCATACATTTCAAATATTATTTTAAATTTAAAGTGAATATATATATTTTTTATCTTTTGGTGCTATTAACAACGATGGTAAGACGGGGTTCATTTTTGCCGGAGATTGGCGAACGACCCGCACTGCTGCTTGCCCCCATCACCAGGTTACTATTCTCAACTAACTCTTCATGATTCCTAACCCTGGCCATAACAAAGTTGGTGAACATGCTTTCTTCTGTCTTGGTCCCGTTTTGGGATTTAGTTGATACTTGAAGATGACTTACCCGTCTTGGTTTTAAGCTTTTCTTGTTTTTACACTTTTTGCTAACGCAAAGACTACATCCTAAGAGGAGTTAAAGAAAGAACTGAATTCAAGGCCCGCGTGAGCTTCTTTGACTTTAGTTGACCCATTAATTTGTCGTTTAGGTTTTTATAAGTGAGTTGAGATAACTAGGTTTCTGAATTCTGATAAGGGACATCGCAAATTTAGCATGGAGAGGAAGATCCCTAGGAGGGACATCGCAAATTTAGCATGGAGAGGAAGATCCCTAGGCCTGGGATGGTAGAGGGTTGTTAGCTTGAGGGTGAAAATGGACTAGAAGGTAGTAGGTAGGATGCAATTCATTCATGAGTGGGTAGATGGAATGTTGAAGTGAGTATCTAGGAATCTCTGCTAATTGGTTTCTTTTGATTTATATACATATATATAAATATTATGATAATCAAGTGGTAGTTAACAACTTCCACCTACCTCATTTCCTCCTTTTTCTTTTTTTCCCTCTTTTGTCTTTTTAGCTATGCAATTCCCTCGAAATTTCTTACTTGATGATTTCAAGAAGTTGAATGGTCAAAATCAAAATACAAAAGTGGTTGGTGCTGCAATTCAATTAAGCTTGTTTCACCATTTGATATGACTCTTGGCAGTCGTCAATGAGGATGATTCTAAGTCTCACCTAATCCTACATAACTGGAAAATAAATCCAAATTATTTTTCTTGCTTATCAAGGCTGTTGTAGCGGATGTTCGATACAACATACTAATTCACTTCGGATGTATAAGTTTTCCTACTAAAGCCGATAAATCAGACTAATAGGATGATTTAGTCTATTCCTTTCGTTTCGTTTCATATTCAGCTGAAGACACGCCACAATCGATCATTGACCAGTTTTCTTAACGCAAGGTCATCAAATTTGCCTCTTGCTATTGGCTTTGAGCTAGAGCATTAAAGTGTATTAAGACATTAACATCAGGTTTTGTATTTGCATTTTGTTAGAATATTCTATATTGATTAAACATGAATATGTTAAAGGATTTATAAATAGTAAGGGTTAATTATCTAAACAATTAATTCTAGTTATTTGGACAATAGATAATCTAAGTCCAATTATTATATGTGGACTCTACACTCTGCCCATATTAAAAATTTAATACGATATCAGAATAAGTTTAGTCCGGATTATTAATTTTTCGATTATCTGTCTGAATATTCAATTCCAGCAACCCACTTCCCTCCGATCCGGTCCAGTCCTAATTGACTGAACTCTAATTTTTATAAGTAAATTCTACACCCTACTCATATTAAAAATTTTATAATGTCAAAATAAGAGGAAGTGAAGGGTTAGAAGCATAAGCAACCGGTGCCTCGTGCCTGACGAAGACAAGGACCCAACGTTTGCCTCAAGGTCGATAAGTAGATGCTATTATTGTCGACTTGGGCAACAAGTTCTTGGTGGGGTAACATAAAAACACACAAATCTACTACTACTATTTCGTGGGTAGTAGGTAGCTACTTCCAGTACTACTACCGGCCATACCAACCTTGGCCTAGCTTAGCTGATTTTTTGATTTTTAACGTTTATCTCACTGAAAGCTCATTCTGTTTCCCTTTTTGCCCTTCGCATCGTCGTATTGAAAAATTTTAACTCAATTACAGATCGTGGCGTTCGAGGTTTTTCTTGAAGACACCAACTAGTATTAGTAATTCCAGGTGGCTTTGTGTGCCTCGGACATATAAAAATGATTACTTTGATTAGTTTAAGGTATAGAAAATCAATAGTTCAATCGAATGTAGAAAGATAGAAGTTGATCTTCTTCGATACTGTTAAATTAGCAGTTTACAACTCCTGGAATCCGGGATGCGTACAAGGTTCAGATTCCAGGCCTCCAGGTATCAGAAGCTGGGCCTAGCTCTTCAATTGTCTCTCCACTCAGCTGCTATTCCCACTTCAGTTTACCAACATTCGGTTACATAATCTTAAAAAAAATTTATATAATGCAGAAACTTAAAAGTTAAATTTTTTTTGTTTACAAGGAAAATAAAAGCAAAGACATCAAAATCTTGGAAAACAAATCCCGGTCATATCCTCTAGGAGGAATGGGAGGCACCCCGAAGGTGAAGTATGGAGAATAGACAATCCGTGGCCATAGTCATCTACTGAATGGACAAGTCAGTCCGCACATCGGTTGCCCTCCCTGTAGATGTGTCGAGGCCGTACAACCCAATTCCGCGCTAATAGCGCATTAATCTGCTTGACTAGGGGGTCAGGGGACTGAGACCGAGCAGTGTGGGAGGAGATGGTGGTGACCGCTATGAGGGAGTCGACCTCAAGCTCCACCCTACGGAACCCCAAGTCCCAAGTAAGCTGTAACCCGGAGAGAATACCCCACAGTTCTGCCGTATGGGGCGAACAATGACCAATATTCTGAACAAAACTACCGACCCAGGCACCATAACTATCACGCAGGAGGCCGCCTGCTGAAGCAGAGGACGACTGACTGTTACAAGCGCTGTCTGTATTCAGTTTAATCCAGTCGTTAGGAGGTTTGATCCATCCTACGAGGCGTACGCTGCGGGGTGGGCCCCCCAAAAGAGCCCGATGATGCCAAGTCGAAACCTGGATGAGTTGATGGCCAAAAGCTATGATAACTTGAGCGGGGGACGTCGGCCGGATGAAATCGGGCTCAAAAATAGATTTGTTTCTCCAGGTCCAGAGGTACCAGCAAGGGAACCTGAATAGCAGTGGCCAGTCCAATCCGGCAAGGGACGTGTGATGATGAAGATTAGAAGTGAGCCATTCTGGGCCGCTAGGAGTATAGAAGGCAGGTGTGTTTGTTTAATTTTTTGTACTTTAAAGAGGTAATTGAAAATTTGTCAACGTAGTAGAAATTGGTCCTCCTTGGAGCACTACCTCAATCGAAAACTACTACATTGACAAAATTTCAATTACCTCTTTAAAGTACAAAACCACAAATTCATCTATCATTCAATATTTCGTATGCTAATTTAGTAATTATTGATTTAGTTGGTAGAGAATATAAAAGATTTCATCCAAAAGTTAGATTACGAAATTCTTATATGTGCGACTTTTGTTATTTCTTTAGTTTTTAATTCTGATCTAAGTGTTCTAATCTTTAATTAAATTTAGATTTTTGTAATCTATTTTGGATAAATATGTTGAACTCTTTTAATGTTTTAGTTAAGCAAGAAATTGATTATATGATTTCACCTAACTCTTAAGGTCCATCTATTAGTGGCAAAATGTATCACAAAATGACTTCTCAACCTTCTTAAGCAATCAAAGCCATCGAAAAGGTTTAGTACCAATTTCTTACAACTCCAGTTAAATTAAAAGAGAAAGTTCAACATTTCATTGCAATTGTTTCTCCTATAAGTCCATGATTTGCTTTTTTGATGTGATAGAAATCACGTATATTCTAACAAATCTAACTTAGAAACAACAAGAGTGCTAGGGTACTAACTTGTGGATACTAGGGAAACTTTGGAGGCTCTTGCATGTGTTTAAAAAACACACAATTTCTGTACTTTGTTCTTCATCTTCTTCTTCGTATAGTGAAATCTTTACTACTAACAAGTGGGAACCTTGGATGTAGATAGTGATACACTATCGAACCAAGCAAAATTCTGTCTTCTTTATTTTCTGCAATCATATCCAATCTGCAAAATTAACTAGTTATCAAGTTCTTGTATTTGAAAGATCAACAGTAAAGCAAAGTTATCCCAACAGAAGTGGTATCAGAGCATTCAAGATTTCCTAGGGCATTTCTTGGACTCTCCAAGCATCAAGAATCATCAAAGAATAGTCTGTAAGTAAATTCTTTAAGATTCTTTACATGACAGTAATCATGGTAGGCAAGAACATGGGTGTTTTTACTGGTAAAGAAGGCTTTACCATCTGGAAACTTTAGATGCGAGCTCTTCTTGAGTCATATGACTGTTATGGTGCTATAGATGATCACTATGACCTAGAGACTGATCCTATAAAGAAGCTAAAGATGCAAAGACTTACACATTGCAAGTTAATGCTTCACTTATCACCAATAGTGATAAGAAAAGTGCATAATTGTAACACTACACAAAAGCTTTGGATAAAACTTGATGAATTGTATGCAAAGAAGTGTCTTCCTAACAAGATGACACTTCTTCAAAATCTTGCTAACTACAAGATGAACATTTCAGCCTCCTTTGATGATAACATAGACTACTTTTTTTAAGCTAGTTCAAGATTTAGAAGCTACAGATGAGAAAATCTATGAGGAACATCAAGCTGTAATAATCTTAAAGGCATTACCTTCTGAATTTAATGCATTCAAAAAGGTAATTAAGCATGCTAGTGGAGAATCACTTACTGTAAAGAGAGTTTTAGATTCTCTAATGGAAGAAATAGCTGAAGTTAATCCTTTTAAGAAAGACACTGAAGTGATGTTTGTAGAGAATAATAATGAGAAGGAATCTCATAGGAAAAATAGTAAGAAAGAAAAGTGGCAGAAGGGAAGTAGGAAGAACAAATACTCTAAGGAAGGTGAAAATGAAAAGTAGAAAAAAGGCAAAGGGAAGAAATGCTTTTACTGTGATAAAGAGGGACATTTTGCAAGGGATTGTAGGAAAAAGAAGAGGGATAAGGCAGCTGAAAGTGGAATTTCAAGTAATGTTGAAAAACCTTAAGATTCTAGTGGAGATGAAATTCTGGTTGTAACTGAGGATAGTGAAGACATTAGTAAAGAGTGGATCTTTGATTCAGGGTGCACAATGCATATCACTCCTCATAGGGACTGGTTCACAACATTTGGACCAGTCACTGCCGAGGCTAAAATGGCAGATTCTGGGCAATAAAGGATAGAGGGCATAGGAAGTGTTTCCATCAACATGTTTGATGGAAAAAAAGAAAGATCTTAAGCAATGTCAGATTTGTGCCTGGAATAAGGAGAAATCTGATTTCTGTGATAAGCAAGACTTTTAGATCATGTCTAAAGATGGACTTAGAGAAATCCTAAGGGATGGGAGAGTCATCATTAGAGGAGTGGAGAGGGGTGGTCTATACTATGTTATAGGCTCAACTGAAATAAATCAGATTTCAAAAATTGGAAACCTTGATCCAACCAAGCAATGGCATGCAAGGTTGGGTCATGTCGGCAACAAAAGCCTGCTCCATCTCTCTAGGCAAGGTTTAATCCCCGAAGAAAACCTACAAAAGTTAGAATTTTGTGAATCTTGTGTACTAGGAAAGCACCATAAGTCAGCAATTCAAAGGGGAGCTAAGAGAGCTACAGAGGTCATAGAGTATGCTTATAGTGATCTCTGGGCGCTAGCTCAAGTCCCCACAGTAGGAGGGAATTCGTATTTCATGTCCATAATTGATAATAAATCAAGGAAATATTGGGTTTACCCTATGAAGAGAAAGGATTAAGATATGGAGATTTTCATAAGGTGAAATACTCTTATGGAAAATCAAATTGGGAGGAAATTAAAATGCCTAAGGACTGATAATGGATTGGAGTATTGCAACAAAGAATTTGAAGAATACTGCGATAAGAATGGTATCTTAAGGCATAAAACAGTTAGAGCTACTCCATAGCAGAATGGAGTAGCTGAAAGATTAAATAGAACCCTCCTAGAAAAGACTAGATGCATGCTCCTCCCTTCGGGTTGCTCTCATTCTCTATGGGGAAAACAATTAGGATAGTAGGCTATTTAATTAATAGGCTCCCAACCTCAGCAAATGATTACAAGACTCCTCAGAAAATTTGGAGTGGTAAGAAGCCGAAACTCACACATCTTAGGACTTTCGGATGTGCAGCCTATGCACATCAGAAAGAGGAAAAATTAGAGTCTAGAGCAATCAATGGGGTGTTCCTAGGATATCTAGAAGGTGTAAAGCGTTATAAGCCCTTATTACTCCAAAAGGGAGCCTACAAAACAATCATTAGCAGAGATGTCATCTTCAAGGAAGATGAATTCCCTCTGTTGAATAAGGATTCCTCCAATTATGATCTCCAAAGAAAAATTCAGGAAAATTTAGGGTCACTGAACCATTCAGCCCCATTTTATGTACCTTCAAAACCTAAAGAAGGTGTTTCATAACCTACTAATGTGGAGCCTATGCACGGATCAACACATCATAAACAAAGGATAGAGGTGGCTGAAGCTATGGGTGAAGGAGAAACCCTACAAACAACTTCAGCTGATGAACAAGAAAGTTTACAAGCCTATCAACTTACAAGGGATAGATAACCAAGACAAATAGTTCCTAATAGGAGGTATTTTGATTCAAGCTTGGTTGAATATGCTTGTCTTGTGGCTGAAGGTATTGAATGGAAGGTTCCCGAAACCTTTGAAGAAGCTATGGCTAGAAGTGATGCTGAATAGTGGAAGGAAGCTTGTGAAAAGGATTATTCTTCCCTAATGAGGAATAAGACATGGACTTTGGTACCTAGACCTCCTAAAGTTAAATTGATAGAGAACAGATGGTTATTCAAGCTAAAAGAAGAAATAACATAAGTTGAACTAAGAATCTACAAGGTAAGACTTATAACTAAGGGGTATAGGTAGAAAGAAGGGGTTGACTACAAAGAAATATTCTCACCAGTAGTCAAATTTAAGACAATTAGACTTATCCTAGTGCTAGCTACTGTCTATGACTGGGAAATCCATCAAATGGATATCAAGATGACCTTCTTATATGGAAAGCGGATCGCCTTGTCGAATACCGCGGGAGGGAGTAAAAGGGCGAGTCAAACTGCCCTGCCAAGCAACTTGCATAGTAACCGTAGTCACACACTGCATGATGACGTGGAGAAGCACCGCTGGTAACCCAATGTGTTGCAAGGTGCTCCGTATAAAATCCCAACGGAGCCGGTCATAGGCTTTTTCGAGATCAACCTTGATGGCAAGATAACCCATTTTCCCTTTTTTTCTTCCTCATGGAATGGATAACCTCCTGGGCAATGATAATATTATCCGTGATATGGCGCTCAGGAATGAAACTGCACTGAGTCTCCGCCACAAGAGTGGACATCAGAGGCTTTAAGCGGTGCACTACAATTTTGGAGATGACTTTATAAAGAACGTTGCAGAGACTAATAGGACGGAAATGAGCGGTATTCGAGGAGGGGGTTTTAGGGATCAGGACCAGAATAGTATGATTCAAATCGGTGTCCCAGCGCTGTTGCGAAAAGATCTGGTGAAGAAAGTGGATCACCGAAGGCCCCACCGTGCTCCATTGATTTTGGAAAAACAGAGCGGTGAAGTCATCAATCCCCGGGGCCTTGTTAGGAGGCATAGCAAAAACAACCGACCTTACTTCAAGATCGTGAAGGGGCTGAGGCAGCTCCTGGACCGTGGCGTCGGGAATAGGTGGAAACTCAGCGATAAAAGGAGACGACGGAGGGGTCGTCGGGCCGATGTATACAGCTAGTCGAAAAAGGAGCGGGCCAAATGGCCAAGTTGGGAAGGGTCCGTAATGGGGGTCCCATTAGTATCCAGAAGCTGCTCCACCGACAGTTTCTTACGCCGAGCCAAATTAAACGTGTGGTGGTAGTGCGTATTCCGATCACCTTTCGAGATCCAATCACAACGGGCTTTCTGGTGCCAGAATAATTTCTCCTCGCACAGCACCTGACTCAGGTTAGCACTAAGTTTGGCCTCTAGAGCGAGAAGGGAATCAATATTATTATCCGTCATGTAGCGTTGGATACCCACCAAACGCGCTAGGAGGCGGCGTTTTTTGTGGAAGATGTTTCCAAAATCGATGGTATTCCAGCGCGTCAGCTGCTGGGAGAAGGCGGCAAGGGATTTACTCATCGTGGCCTCGGGAGGAAGCCAGTGAGTTGCCACCACAATCGCAAAAGCCGGATGGGAGAGCCAAGCATTTTGGAAGGCAGAGCCTGCGGGGGTCGGGGCAACGGAGGGCGAAGCTGAACTAGCATGGGTCGGTGATCTGACCCTAAAAATGGGAGATGGAGGTTTGTCGTGTGGGGGAAAGCCTGAAGCCAAGCGGTAGATCCGAACACTCGCTCCAGGCGGGCTTTAACCAAGCCTCGGTGTCATGTGTACTTAGACCTAACATAGCCCAGATCATGAATACCAGTATCATGGACCCAATCTTGAAAAGGCTTACTCGCTATTCGAGTAGAGTAGGCTCGGAGCCAGCTTGGCGTTAAAATCCCCGCCGATAAGCCAAGGACGATGGGTTGTTCGGCCAACCCAACGGAGAATGGGCCAGAGCAAAGTCTGGGAGCTTTGCTGAGGACTAGCATAAACCGCGGTAAACTCCCACGAGCGCTGCCCAAAGCGAACAGTGGTGTGCACAAATTGACGATGAGCTATGCTGATGGAGAGATCCACCTCAGTATTCCAAAGGAGCCAAATCCCGCCCGAGAAACCGACCGCTTCGACCCGAAAAGAGAGGTCAAAACCCAAAGCCTTAATAATAGCGTTAGCCCGAGGACCACTAGTGCGTGTTTCCAGCAAGACCAGAATACTTGGCCTGTACGTACGTAAGTGGGTACGCAAGATGGCCAAGAAACGGGACCCCCCAGCTCCCTGGCAATTCCAAATTAAGAGGGACATAATCTATATAAAAAAAACACAGTAAGACTAAGCTACGATAGAGGTAGAGTCGGTACCTCCTAAGGTAGCAGCCATTGGATCTGCGTCCATTTATTAAAATTAACATAAAAGTACTTTATTTATTTATTTTTTAAAATTGTCAATAGAAGGTGGTTTGTTGTTTAGTTTATATAAACTTTACGATCCAAATGCAAGTAGACAATATGGAATAAGACTCATGTATTAAAGCTTACAAGAGATTGCCTAAACAAGGAAAAAATAAAAGTTAAAAATATGAGAACTTGTCTTTGTTTGAGAAAGAAAAATTGTAGTTTATATCCAATAATAAACTTAATATGAATTAATTATAGAGCTATGTTACAATCAAACTCGAACGAAAAAAAAATATTGAATTGAATCCCACTAGTCTTTA
>JANKYF010000006.1:36363808-36374042 GCA_029829435.1 Erythroxylum hondense
CTCCATAAATATAAAACACATGATCATACACTCCAATTCCATATTTCAAACCCCTAGATCTCATTTTTTACTCCAATTCAATTTTCAAACACAATCTACACATTTATCACAGAATTTTCAATATACACAAATATGCCGGGAATATGTCATACATGCATGTACATTCATATGCTTGTGCAACAATTACCATTTATCTATAAATATGCCGAAATATGAATGCACAAGCTTAATCCATTCCAAATTACCAATATACCATTCCCATCGGTGACGGGATGTTACATAAGATGCCTAGGATAGTGTATGCACGGATGTGTGTGGAGCTGGAACTACAGAAGAGTTGGCCTTCATCCTTCCAACTGGCTATGTACAATGAGGAGGGGAAAATAATTTTTAAGGAAATAAGTACTGAGTATGAATGGAGGCCTGATCAGCATGTACTCAGGAAGGAATGGGCACCTACAGGGAGATTGTTTAAGACTGGATTACAACAAGAGTTGGAGAAAGGAAAGGAGAAGACAACAAACATTCAAACTTAGTAGGAAAAGGAGTAGGAACTAATCTCAGAGAAGACCGTTCAAAGTAATAAGGGAACTAAAGCATCAGAAATTCATAATAAGCAATGTAAGGGCCAAGGTTCTCAACAGAAGGATCATATTAATAAGATGACAATACAAGAAGATAAAGATGCAAATATTGCTAGGAGTCCTTCTCTTCTAAACCAGGATTAACAGATGCAAGAAGAATTGAGTGGAGATCTTAAGGATTCCAACTCTTCTGCTATAAATCAAGTAAGTATAATCCTAAAATACTCCTACAATAAGTATGAGTTTTAGTTTAATCTAAAAACTTCAAATTGACTCAATCTTATCTATAAGTCGAGATTAACTCTAAAAAAACAAAATACTCCTACAATATAGCTTAATAAAAAAATTAATGGAATTGAAAACGATGACCTATAGGAAAAGTTATAAAATCAAGCAAATTAAATTTCAAAGAAGGAGAAAATGTCCGACTCTGAGTTGACAAATTTTATGAAACTTGTATAATTAGTATATAACAATGAAATGAGAAAAGAGAAAACCTAACAAGATTATCCATAGGCACAGGCCTAAGTCCCGGCGTTGACGAGGATAGAACCCACCTCGGCAACTCATTATCTCACAGTCAAAGTCAACGCGCTGCATCACTTCAAAAACGCATCAGTTGATATTTCCTAAATTTCCAGAACCAGACTGCAGTTTTTATTATCCCTGTGCTTACCAACCTGTCCCATTAATAACTCATCGCCGAGATCCGGGTTTATGCTTAACATTCACGGATATCCAGCTCTAAAGCTAACTTTGACAACATTTCAAGTTAGCATGTACCGTCTTTTAAGCACAGCTTGGACTTGTTTGTCACGTTTCAGAGAGGAATTCATCGTCTTTGATGAGAAGAAAAGGAGCTTTCGAGATCTCTATTTCTCTCTCAAATGTCTTCAGATTGCAAGTAAGGATCGGAGTTGTTCCCAGTTTTCATTTTCAATTTTGCACGGTAATTGCCGAGTATATTTTGACGTTAATTTGTTCGCTAAATTCTGCCTTTTTCTTTCATTAGAATTTTTTGATTTAAAGTTTCGTCCAGTTTTCTGCAACTTGGTCTGAAGATTTTCGTATTGCATGCTCGTCATATATACCAGTGAACCACGGTAACAGCTTCGTATGTCTTGTCTTTCGGGCAATATCTACTCATCCAAACTGTCACTGTTGGTCTTTAACTAAATGTGGAGCCCTTATCTCCTCTAGTTTTTGTCATTTCATCATTTTTATTAATCTCAAGTCTTAAGTAGTTCGAAACACTGGAGAGGAAAGAAGAGGCAAGAGTTGCAGTTGGTGCAGAAAAGGTTACTGGTTCCTAAGACATGAAGAGGCTATGCTCTCCAAAGTGCAGATTAGCGACCGTTATGGGATGGCTTCAGATTATATTGGGAGGGCTCGTAATAGTTGTAAGCTTGGCAAGCCTCTTTAAGCTTTACAATGCGGGGTTTTTCCTTCACAATGACGATATATGCCGCTATTTCTATAGCGTTAAGGATGCTTATGATGGATTTGATCTGAAATCACTTAATGATCGGGTGGAAGAAATACTTGAAAGGATGGATAATCTGCAAGAAACGGTGGAAAAAAATGCACAGAATATTGAGAAGGACAAAGATTCCTTGGATAAAACTAACTTCTCAGTACAGGAATACAAGAGATTTTTGGAACAGGAGGTACTTAGACCTCTGTACAGTGCACATATGGCTCTCAGGCAGATACGGCTGCCGAAACCAGAAGGGATTAGAAACTCAACGATGAAAGTGGAGCCTTTGATTAATACTTTCATTACCGAGGAGATTCGTAAGTACATAACTCCCAAGGAAAACAGAGTTGGGAAGATCAACGTTTATGGAACCGAAAGGATATATAACACAATAGGACATGCTTGTGTCCTTATGAAGAAAGAATTGGAAGAATACATGGATTATGACATTGGATCATTCTGTAAAGACGATTGGAATTTGGCTCAAAAGCTGATGCTCAACGGATGTGACCCTCTGCCACGGAGACGGTGCCTAACAAGGGCTTCAAAAGTATACCAGAAACCATATCCCATCAATGAATCCCTGTGGAAATTACCCGATGACAGAAATGTGAGGTGGGGCAATTACCAATGCAGGAATTTTCAGTGCTTATCAAGCAAGAATCCCAAGCGAGGTTATTCGAAATGTACCGGGTGTTTCGAGATGGAAAAGGAAAAGCTCAAGTGGGTCACAGCCAACGGCTCAGTTCCTGTGAATTTCATGATCAGGGATGTTCTTGCAACAAAGCCAGGAGAGATAAGAATAGGCCTAGACTTTGGCGTGGGCACTGGGACATTTGCTGCTAGAATGAAGGAACACAACGTAACCATTGTCTCAACTGCTCTAAACCTCGGAGCACCTTTCAGTGAGATGATTGCACTGAGAGGTTTGGTCCCTCTGTACATATCCTCCAACCAACGGCTGCCATTCTTCGACAACACCATGGACATGATTCATAGCAGTGGGTTCATGGATGGGTGGATAGACTTGCTATTGATGGATTTCATACTGTTTGATTGGGATCGTGTGTTGAGGCCAGGAGGGTTGCTATGGATTGACAGGTTTGTTTGTAACAGGAAGGATATTGACGACTACTTGTACATGTTTCTTCAGTTCAGGTACAAGAAACACAAGTGGATTGTTTTTCCTAAATCCAAGGACGAGGTTTATTTCTCTGCTCTGTTAGAGAAGCCTCCAAGAGCTATCTGATAAAAGCACGCTTTCTTCTGATATCGAAGCCTTCGATTTGCTTCTTTCTTTCTTCTTCCATTTGATGTACCTCGTTTTGTAATGCGACTTACTTAACTCTAAGCATCCCGCTTGCTAATCTTCGAACACTTACAACATGAACATGGGTGAGGGAAAAAAAGGGAGAAATAGGATTATTGACTAAATTGTATTGAATATCAAATATATTCAACTTGTATTTTATAAAAATGTTTCGAATAGTGTAGCAGATTGTTTAATGGGAGTTAATTCCAAAAAAAATGAACATATCTTGGTAGCCGACAGAACTTAAATTATTTTTAATATTTAAAACTTGGACCAAAAACTGTACCAAGTGTTAATATTCAATGTAGAACTGGATTCTTTGTGATTTGATAATTAGCAATCATGGTTCCTAATAAACCACTGCTTGCTTTATTTTCCTGTCTGCTGCAAGCTTAGCTCTATTATCAGGAATGAAGAACGGCAAAGTTTATTTTTACAAAGACTTGGTATCTCTAGTCTATTGTCCCAGTCCCATCCTAATTCAAAGGACTCTTATTTTTTTATAAAAATCATCCATCGGAGAAATTTAACTTTCAATCTTAGGAAAGATTTTTTTAAACCTCATCCAACTTTACAGCTATGGGTATATATTATACGAGAAAAGAAATTATTGCCTAAGGTCTCTATCTTTCTGTGATTAGCTTTGAAAAAAGATTAAAGAAATTCATTGAAGTCATATAGATGTTAGTATTACCCTTCCAAGATAGTTCAAAACTCACTATAAACTCTTACAAGCATAGCATATTGAAGAAAATGTTGCAAATTAGATTCCTAGAGAAGAGACCAAACTAGAATTGCAATTTTTAGCAATGTCCCTAAGCAAAATCAACTCCCTTACACTATTAACTACTTTTGAGATTAATCCATTTGGAGAAATAGCTTTATTTTTAAATCTCTTGGATTTCCTTTCCTTCTAGATGGTTTGCACATATGTCCCCTGTTGGGTTTTCTACTGCTTCTCTGTTATCTTTAAACACAGAAACTGATAAACTTGTTTATCTTTTGCAGAAAACACAAATGCAGGAAAAATAAGAAAACAACAATTTACTTGGTTTGATAGTGAATCACTATCTACATCCAAGGTTCTCACTTGATAATGGTGGAGAAATTTCACTAATGCAGAAGAAAATGAAGAGCAAGATACAAAGATTGAGTGTTCTTTTAAACACCTGTAACAAGAGCCTCTCAAACTCACCAATACCTAAAGCAGATTGATACTCTAGCACTCTTTGATCTTTTTCTCTCACACTATTTTTCACTCTGAAAGACTGAAACTATAAGTGAATGAAGACTGAAATTTTCTGTATTGAGTTGTTCTGTTTTTTTTCTTCCGATGCTTCTGCCTTGCCTTTTATATTTGAAGAAGAAGATGAAGTCTTCGGATGCTTCTTGACTGAGTGTTATTATTGACATGTGTCTCACGTGAGTCATTAAACACTTTGCCTTCTATCTGCGTTTTCTATACTGAGCAACTGCGTTTTACATCTGCTTTAAATGTATGTCACACGATTGTGTTTTATTTAAACTTGAGTTGTAAGTGATACGACAGTGCTCTGTGTATAATGCTTGTGACTTGAATGGAGAACGATTGCGTATTACCTTTCTTTGCTTCAGACAACAAGCTAATGACTTAAAGTCACTTATGTTTTAACTTCAGCTATTAGATGCTTCGAGAAGTCTTCTCCTCCTTCACTCTTCGACATTTCTCAGACATAAACACATGCTTCATTTTCAGTTTTCAACCTTTGCTTGTATTCTGTTGAATCTGAGTGAAGTTGGTGGAGTATTAGGTGATTTTCATCACACTTTCCCTCCTACTCCATCAATTTTTGCTCAGATCTGTAAAACCCGAAAGTGATTCATCCTACCCGAAACCCTAATTTTTCAAAACTTTGTGAGATATGATGAAATTAGCTTCGATTTCATGTGACTTCCCTCCTATTTCACCAATCGGAGATCAAATTGAAAGAACCCTAGAAAAAATCCCTAAAACCTGAAACCCTAATTTCCACCCCCTTTGAGAGATCTGTCAAATCTATCTTCAAACTCATGGGACTTCATTAATTTGTAAGTATTCCCTACAGAAAATGAAATTAATTTTAGTTAAAACCTTGGTTCCGAAGTTTGATGGATTTTTTTCTCCTGTGATCTTTTCCAGGTTGAAGATCCCCTGGGTGATTTGGTCCTTGACAAAGTGCAGATGCACGTCTATATGCTTGGATCTTTCATGGAGGGCTGGATCCCTACTAAGGTACCAATCACTTTGACTGTTTGTGTAAAATACTGGAGTTGTGATGCCTGTGTTGATTTCTTTGAGTATACATGATAGCCATGCTAGCTCTTTTACTCCTTCAGTAATTGCATAATATTCTGCTTCTGTGGTAGATAGGTTTACAACTGATTGCTGTTGTGATTTCCAGCTGATTGTGTTTGCTAATAATGTGAAAACATATGCTGACATTGACTTTCTTGAGTCCTTTATCTGCTGCATAATCTGCATCCATATAACCACATAAAGATAGATATTTGCATTTTGTTAGTTCTATTTTTGAAAAACATAATCCATAGTTAATTGTTCCAGATATATATCTGAGAGCACCCTTGAGCCCTTGCCAGTGTTTTAAACTTGGATTGGCCATGAATTTACTAAGGATACTAATAGCATAGGCTAGATCAGGCTTTGTGCATAACATAAGGTACATGATACATCCAACACCTACATCATAGGGATAGCGAGCCATTGCCCTCTTTTCCTCCTCTTTCTTGGGACATTTGTCAGAAAACATCTATAAGTGAGATCCTACGGGTACAGAATTAGGTTTAGCTTGCTCCATATTAAATTGAGCTAGTATCTTTCGGATATAGTTCCTTTGGACAAGCCATAGCTTTCCTTCCCTCCTCTTTCTGATAATCTGCATTCCTAAAAGCTTATGTGCTTCCCCTAGGTCTTTCATTTTAAAATGAGAGCACAATTCAACCTTAACCTTTTGAGTTTTATTTAAATCCTTCCTTGTGATGATGAGATCATCTACATAGACTAACATAAACACTGCTTTAGTCAATCCTAGATCTTTATAATATAGGCAGTAATCATATGAACTTCTAATGAAGTTCATACTAGCGGCAACCTCGTGGAACTTCTTGTTTCATTGTCTAGGAGTTGCTTGAGCTCATATAGGGATTTTTGCAATAGGCAAACATGGTCCAACTTGTTTTTGTCCTCAAATCCGATTGGTTGCGTCATATATATGGTCTCTTCTAGCTTTCCATATAGGAAAGCTGTCTTAGCATCCATTTGATGGATTTTCCAATCATATAAAGTTGCTAAGACTAAAGTAAGCCTAATAGTCTTGAATTTAACTACTGGAGAAAATATCTCCTTGTAATCTATTCCTCCTTTTTACCTAAATCCCTTAGCTACAAGCCTAGCCTTATAAATTCTAGGTTCTGCTTCTGTTACTCTTTCTTTCAATTTGAAAAGCTACTTATTCTCAATTAATTTGGCTTTGTAAGGTCTAAGGACTAAAGTCCAAGTGTTATTCTTTATTAATGAATAATATTCCTTTTCACAAGTTTCTTTCCGATTTTTAGCATCCTTGCTTCTCATGGCTTCATCATAGGTTTTTGGAGCTTTATTTTTTACATTTTCAACCATGAAACATGCAAATTCAACCATGTCTAGTTCAATATACCTTCTGTTAGGTATTCTAATTCTTGGTTGCCTATCCCTTGTGAGTTGGTAGTCCTGTAGGTTTTTTTGCATATCAGCTGAAGGTAGGTGTGGGGCTTCTCCTTCACCCTCATCTTCTACCTGTTCTCTTCTTTCTCCATACTATGCAATGCCTTCTGCAGGCTCCACAGCTTCAGTTTGTGAACCACCATCTTCTTCAGATTCTGGTGGTACATAAAATGGGACTGAATTGTTTGTTGTCCCTAAATTCTCCTAAATGTCACCTAGAAGCTTAGAATTTTGAGAATTCTTGTTCAGTAGAGGGAATTCATCTTCTTTAAAGATGAGATCTCTGCTAATGATTGTTTTATAGGCTCCCTTTTGAAGTACTAGGAGTTTGTAGCCCTTCATACCTTCTGGATAGCCTATAAATACCCCCTTGACTGCTCTAGGCTCTAATTTTTCCTCTTTCTGATGTGCATAGGTTGTACATCTAAAAGTCCTAAGGTGTGATAGTCTAGGCTTCTTTCCACTCCAAATTTTCTGAGGAGTCTTATATTCATTAGTTGAGGTTGGAAGCCTATTAATTAAATAGGTTGTTGTCTTAATTGTTTCCCCCAAAGAAAATGTGAACAACCCGATGAGAGGAGCATGCACCTAGTCTTTTTTAGGAGAGTTCTATTCAATCTTTCAGCTACTCCATTCTGCTGTGGAGTAGTTCTAACTGTCTTATGCCTTAGAATTCCATTTTTACTGCAGTATTCCTCAAATTCCTTGTTGCAATACTCCAGCCCATTATCAGTCCTTAGGCATTTTAATTTTCTCTCAGTTTGGTTTTCCATAAGAGTATGCCATCTCATGAAAACCTCTAATGTTTCATCCTTCCTCTTCATAGGGTAAACCCAACATTTCCTTGATTTATCATCAATTATGGACATGAAATACAAGTTTTCTTCTGTTGTGGGGACTTGAGCTGGCCCCCAAAGATCACTGTGAGCATACTCCATGATCTTTGTGGCTCTCTTTGCTCCCTTTTGAAATGTTGACCTGTGGTGCTTACCTAGCATACAAGATTCACAAAAATCTAACTTCTGTAGGTTCTTTTCAGTTATAAGATCTTGCCTAGAGAGATGGAGCAAGCTTTTGTTACCTGCATGGCCCAACCTAGCATGCCATTGCTTGGTTGGATCAAGGTTTCTACTTTATAAAATTTGATTAATTTCAGTTGAGCTTATAACATAGTATAGGCCACCCCTCTCCACTCCCCTAATGATAACTTTCCCATCCCTTAGGATTTCTCTTAGTCCATCTTTAGACCTGATTTGAAAGCCTTGCTTATTAAACAAGCTTTCAGAAATCAAATTCCTCCTTATTCCAGGCATAAATCTGACATTGCTTAGGATCTTTCTCTTTCCATCAAACATGTTGATGGAAACACTTTCTATGCCCTCTATCATTTGCTGCCTAAAATCTATCATTTTAACCTTGGCAGTGATTGGTTCAAATGTTGTAAACCAGTCCCTATGAGGAGTGACATGCACGGTGCACCCTGAGTCAAATATCCACTCTCTACTAAGGTCCTCACAATCCTCAGTTACAACCAATATTTCATCTTCACTGGAATCTTCAGGTTTTTCAACATTACCTGAAATTCTACTTTTAGCTGCCTTGTCCCTCTTCTTTTTTCGATAGTCCCTTGCAAAGTGTCCCACCTTATCATAGTAGAAGCATTTCTTCCCTTTACCTTTTTTCCTCTTTTCATTTTCACCTTCCTTAGAGTGTTTTTCTTTCTCACTTCCCTTCTGCCATTTTCCCTTCTTGCTGTTTTTCTTATGAGCTTTCTTCTCATAGTTATTCTCTACAAACATCACTTCAACCTCTTTCTTAAAAGGATTCACCTCAACTATTTCTTCCATTAGAGAATCTAAAACCTCTTAACAATAAGTGATTCTCCATTAGCATGCTTAATTACCTTCTTGAATGTATTAAATTTAGGAGATAATGCCTTTAGGATTACTACAGCTTGATGTTCCTCACTTATTTTCTCATCTGTAGCTTCTAAATCTTATACTAGCTTGAAGAAATAATCTAGGTTATCATCTAAGGATACTGAAGTGTTCATTTTATAATTTGTAAGGTTGTGGAGAAGTGTCATCTTGTTAGGAAGACACTTCTTGGCATACAGTTCATTAAGTTTCAACTATAACTTCTGTGCAGTGTTACAATTCTGCACTTTTCTTATCACTGTTGTTGATAAGTGAAGCATTAACTTGCAATGTGCAAGTCTTTGCATTTTCAGCTTCTTCATAAGGTCAGTTTCAAGGTCATATTCATCATATATTGCACCATAGTAGTCATAGGATTCAAGAAGAGTTTGCATCTGGAGTTTCTAGATGGTAAAGTCTTCTTTACTAGAAAATATGTCCATTTCCTTGCCTATCATGTTTGTTGTTAAATAAAGAATCTAAAGACTTTCACTTACTGACTTTCTTGATGAATCTTTGATGCTTGAAGTGTCCAAGAAAGGGCCCAGCAAGTCTTGAAAGCTTTGATACCACTTTCTGTTGGGTTTTCTACTGCTTCTTTGTTATCTTTAAACACAGAAACGGATAAACTTGTTTACCTTTTGGAGAAAACACAAATGCAGGAAAAATAAGAAGACAACAATTTACTTGGTTCGATAGTGAATCACTATCTACATCTAAGGTTCCCACTTGATAGTGGTGGAGAAATTTCACTAATGCAAAAGAAAGTGAAGAGCAAGATACAAAGATTGAGTGTTCTTTAGAACACCTGTAACAAGAGCCTCTTAAACTCACCAGTACACAAAACAAGTTGGTACTCTAGCACTCTTTGATCTTTTTCTCTCACACTATTTTTCACTCTGAAAGACTGAAATTACAAGTGAATGAAGACTGAAATTTTCTGTATTGAGTTGTTCTATTTTTTTCTTCTGATGTTTTTGCCTTGCCTTTTATATCTAAAGAAGAAGATGAAGTCTTCGGATGCTTCTTAACTGAGTCTCACTATTGATATGTGTAGGAAAATCCCGGGAGGAACATCACATGTTCCAGCAGCGGAAAACAAAAATTTTAATTCCCGGGACCTTCCCGAAAACCCAGGATCCCGGTGTCGGTATGAAAACTCAAACCTGAATAGCCAATAGAGACTATCTCTAAAGGTATCCACGC